>CM038678.1:447615116-447760335 GCA_021605205.1 Aegilops longissima
CGGTGCTCAAGCTCTGACGGTGTCCCTTCGCGGACGACTTGCCGAAAGAATTATCTGCTGTACTTACAGAAGAACAAGGCTGAATTCTGCAGAGCATGTATCCCTTTGGCCAGTGGGGACTGCGTCCGGACGGCCTGGTGGGGTCCCGTGAGAACCATGTCAACGTGGTTCCCTTCCTCATTGCCGGCGCCGAGCTCATCCCGAGTGTGGGTGCAGGGGGACGGCGTCCATGAAAGGCTGAGTGGCACAGTCTTTGATGTCTGAGCGCCGCTGGTGCTCTGAGGTGTCGTCCTCGTGAACCCATGATCTTGGGACGTTGGTCGCTAAGACGACGCAGCACACGGCTCCCGAGGCCGAGTCTCCGGAGGCCTCGGGAGGTCGCGGTGAGGCAGCGCCCGACAATTCTCCGCAGCCAGGCACCCCTGAAATTGCTCCGTGAGCACTTCTCATTGCGCCCGGACTGGCCGCCACATTCAGCGCTTGATCGGCTTTGTGTGGACTTGAGGAGCTCCATGAGGAAAGGATCTCCGGCGGCAGCGGTATCTTCGGGTCGATGAAGCGACGAAAGTACTTCGCCATCGACAGTAAGTACTGCACCTTGTGATTTCTTGACTGTTGCTTTCCTTCCCAACGCTGGCTCTTTAGGACCCCTTCTGTCAGGGCCGTTGAGTCCTTCGAGAAGCAACCCCCGCCTTCCTCGGCACTCCCGTCGGCCTTGAGTGCCTCGAGCCTGCACGCCGCGCCCGGAGCCGGGCCGGCCGAGGGGGTGTGCTCGCCTTCATGGCACCTTGAGTCCGCGGCTTCGTTGCCCTTCCTCCACGGTCTGGCTCGGAGCTTGGCGGGCATCCCCTGAGCTCCTCCTCTGGTCATGGATGGCGGCTGGTTGGCTTCGGCCTTCAGCTCCTCTTCAAGCAGTGGGCCTCGACTGGTCGGGGCCCCTCGTGAGGTCAGGCCCGCACCTGGAGCGGCACCAACCCCCAGCCCTCTGCTGAGAGGGGGGGCGTCGCTTCACCTCCCACCTGCAGCCCCTGTGGAAGAGGACGAGGTGGGGCGTGCGTTGGAGTTCGAGCGCGGGCGGAGCGTAGTTCGTCATGAGCTCTTCCAGGAGGCGATGGGTGCAATGAGTGGACTTGGTGAAGAGCTCGCGGGTGTCGACTCGCGCCTTTAGGCTCAAGGACTTCGGCTGGTGGAGGAACAGCGTAAGCTAAGGGTGGCTATCAACCTTGGCCGCTAACAGCGTGATCTTGACAACGCGAAGGCCGAGGCGTCCCTCAAGGTTTCCCGTGAGGCTTGCTCCCGAGCCTTGGAGGAGGCTCGCGAGGCTGGCCGCCGTCGCGAGGCTGCGGAGAAGCGTGCATGGGAGCTCCAAGCCTGGAGTGCGTCCCTCGAGCGCCAAGTTGAGGTGCACAGAGCCGCCCTTGCATCGCTGAGGGGGACGCCTGCCGAGGAAGAGGAGGTCAAGAAGCGCGAGGAGGTGCTGGCTTTGGATGCCGTGGAGCGCAGCCTCGAGCTCGAGCAACTAGAGACGAGGGAGCTTCAAGTTGCTCAAGCGGAAGATGCAGTCGGGGCTCGCGAGGACAGGGTCCAGGAGGAGGTCGACCGCCGGGTGGCCAAGGTTTGCGCGGATCTTGAAGGTTGGTACAACCTGAAGCTGAAGCTTGCGGGGACTGAGGCAGCGGGCAGGACCGCCGCTCTCAGGCTCAGGCTAGACGAGGCGGAGAGGCATGGGGAGGCCTCGGCTGTCGCCCTGGTCATGGCGCTGGCGGACTTGGCATCCGCCCGTGCTGAGCTGCTTTCACTTCGGAAACGGGTTGATGATGTTGAGGCCGTCGCGCGGTAGAACAGGGAGGAAGTGCTTCAACGGCGGACGCTGGAGCGCGAGCACGCCCCCATGCTTCAGGACCTCCGGAATAGGGCTAATACCGCCCTTTGCTTCATCTGCGACGAGAATGCACCGCACCCCCACTCGAATGACTACGCCAGTCACCTGATCTTCTTCACCAACGTGGTGACGCTTCTGGAAGCCCGGTCTGATAGGGCTCGCCAGCTCGTGGAAGAGAGAAGTCGGGGCCTGCTTGGGCGCGTGTTCTCCCGTCTCTTTAGCCATCTCCGGAACACCTTCCCCGACTTCGACTTCGATGCCGCCATTGCCCTCGTACCACAGGCCGTCCGGGGTGACATGGTGTAGTGGGAGGAGGACAACGTGGATGCGCTGCTCAGAACCTTTGCTTCCGACAACGATGCGGTGGCGGTCGTCCCAGACGAAGGCGACGTGGTTGACGACGGCGACGGAGGCGTCGCCGGAGGCAGCGACGGTGCCGGCGAAGACGGTGACGACGCGAGTGACACGTCCGAGGGAGATGTAGCGAGTGACATATCTGGATGATCCCATGTTCTCCCGTCGTTTTATCCTGTACTCACAAACTTGGGCATGGCGCCTAAAGATTGTGAGAGCATTTTGAGAGGGGGAGCCCCTCGTGCAAGCAGATCGACGCCTTTATTCTTTTGTGTCGAGATGAACGTGTACCTATGTGAATTCATGAGTCTGGCAGCGAGTTTGCCGCATCAGCTTGCCTTGGTCGTGGTGCGCCTCGAATGGGATCGCGAGGTCTTGAGCTCCTGAGGAATTCCTGAAGGGCCCGCATACTCACCTGAGTGGGCCTCGCAGAATCAGATGCCGATAATGGTATCGGCGCGCGTCTTACGTGTGCTGCGCCCAGCCCTGCTCGCGAGGGGGAGGCGACGATCGTGCACTTCATGACAAAGGAAGAACCAGACGGCAATAAATCGCTCGAACGAGAAAAGGCACCCCCCGCGCGCATCAAAGAAAACTCAACTTCAACTTAAATCCAAATCCAAAAAGGCAAGGCTACAGAAAAGGGATTCAAAGCAAATGGCCGCGTCCGGCTCCTAGTCTAGTCTTCTTGTCTTCAAGTCTTATCACCAGCGCGGAGCTAAGTGCTGCCACTAGGCGTGGGAGGGAGCCCCAGGGCCTGAGGCCGGCACCCCTGAGACTCCGGGGCGTGTACAGCCCCACTCATTATTACGTGAGAATGTCACGGGCAGCGATCTTCACAAGCACTGGGCCTTCTTCACAGGTACCGGCCTTGCTTCATATCACCAGACGAGGGCCCCGCCTTGTGCCACCCCCGAACACCTTTGAACCGACCAGCAACCAGGACAACACAAAAGGGGGAAAGGGGACGCCAGCGGTGCCCTCGGCGACCACGGGTCCTCTGCCGGAGGAAGGCTCGCCGGCACCTCCCCGACAGAGGGCCTACCTCCGGGTGTCGCCTGGCTTCGCGCGACATGGGGAGGGGCCTTGCTCCTGGCTCCCTCCATGCAGCCCACAGGGTGCTTCCCCTGGCGGAAGGGGTGTTGCTGCGCCGGGGTCGTTGGCCGAGGCTGTGACCTGGTTCACTGGCAGCCCATGGTTAGCGTAAGCTTGCTCCTGAGAGATTAGCGGTACCCTGTAGCTGTTGTTGCAGGCGCGGTTGTTGCGGTTCCCCGTTGGTTCTTGGAAGGCTTCAACTTCTAGCGCCCCTTCTTCCCAATCTTCTCCGAGGAACGAGCCAGGGTCGTCCCCCGGCGCGTACTCCTGGTCCATCATGCGGGGCACGTAGGCTTCCAGGGCCGTTACCCCGAACACATCGCCGTAGTGCCCCACACTCCACGTTGCCTGACCCAGCGCGGCGTCCTGACGATGGTAACGCGACATTTCACTGGGACCATGGGAGTTGTCGCTTGTGCCCACGCTTGCCGCAGGCGGCACGGGAGAGATAGGGCCCCCGGCACCGCCGGCCGTGCTGGTGTTGACGAAGCCCCCAGGAACAAATGAGGACGCGTGGTTGCGGCGAGGCCCGCCGTGAGTCCCCGTAGTGGCCTGAGAAGGAAGCATATAGCAGAAGGGAGGCGCTTCCGACGCCGCCGCATCCAGCAGCTTGGCGACGCGTTCCAGCAGTGCGTCCCGGCCGCTCTCCATTAGTCGGCCCGCATGTTCGCCTACTCCCGCCGTGTGTGTGGTGTCGTTGCTGCGGCGTGGCTTGCTGCCCTAGTAGCGGCTCGCGCTTGTTGTGGGGTGAGGGTGGACGGTGCCCCACCACACCGCCCACGCCCTGCGTCGTTAGGCGGCACTCGGGCCGCCTGGAGCGCGGGGTTGAGGTCCTCATGGGTAGATGGCGCCGCCCGGGCTGGCCAGGCTGCCCAGCGGCCGGAGTCGGCCCTCGGGTCGCCGGACATTGGTGCCGCGGAGCGTTGGCGGGTCGATTGGCGGGGAAGACGATCCGGCGCACCCCTACCTAGCACGCCAAATGTCGGATCATGGGTTCCGACAAAACCCTCAAGGTTCGAACACTGGGGTGCGCGCAGAGATTTCCTTCCTACCGATCTACGCCCTAGCTCGTTAAGATCTCGCGGACGAACTCGACGAACTCGCAACACAAAGAAACAAGATTTATACTGGTTCGGGCCACAGTTGTGTTGTAATACCCTACTCCAGTGTGGTGGTGGTGGATTGCCTCTTGGGCTGATGATGAACAGTGCAAGGGGAAGAACAACCTCCTGAGGTTGAGGTGTTCTTGTGCTCTGCAGACTTGTGGGTGTGTGGAACCAGTCCAAGATGAGTTGCCCCCACTATGGTGGCTAGTTCTACTTATATAGGCCCTGGTCCTCTCCCCAAATATTGAGCGGGAAGGGAGCCAACAACGGCCAATTTGAAAGAGGACAGCTAGTACAACTTATCCTGACAAAAGCGGACTTCGCCTGCAAAAGGCTCTGGTGATGACGCCGTCTCGGGCTCCATGGTGACCTCCATCCTGCCGTCCGGCTGGTCTTGGTCTCGTTGCACTGATATGGAAACCTTTGCTTGATGCCTCGGTACTCCGCACCTGCGCTTGCCTCCTTAGCACCAAAGAGGAAACAAGGACACTGAGCACGCTGGTGCCCGCCTGGCGCCCGCCTTATCTTGATCGTCATGGTCACGTCACGAGAGCCTCACGAGGTATGCCTCGCCTTGATTTCTCCGCTCCTCGCAAGGTAGCCCGATGAGGCCGCTCCGGAGGAGGTCTTGCATCGTCCGCCTCGCGAGGCTTGGCCCCTCGCGAGGGTCTTGAATGTCTCATTGATGAAGTTGGGCCGTACAGGCCTACAGCACAGCCACGCCGTGGACCGCAGGCTGGCAAGTCTGGGGACCCCCGTTCCCAGAACGCCGACACCCCCGGCTTCGCTGACGGCCGCTCCGGCCTCGGTGCCCACTCACCATGGTGATGGCCACTCAAGCCCCATCGTTCAGCTCTCAGCCTCTCACGCTGCCACTCCAGGCCATGGTCACCCCTTCCTATCCTCCAGCCGGCCACTCGCGGCCTAATCGCTGGCTCGCCGCGAGCCCGTCCTCATCCGGCGACTCCTCGCTCGACCCCTACTAGTAAGCTCACTGCCGGTCATCGGCGTCCTAGCCCCCCCCCCCACCAGGTGCGTGTAGCCTGCCTCCCCGCTCCAAGATCCACCGGGTCAGGCAGAACCCCCACAGGACGGCTGACAAATGGCTAGGGGCCGCAAGCGCCCTCGTCAACCACGTCTGCAGAGCCCTCGCCGCCCCCGTCGTGGCCCTCGTGAGCCGCTCAGGTTATCTCAATCCTGGATCAAGCCAGGTGAGTGCCCCAGTGCCTCTCCCCGGGTCACCCGCGCTCTAAATGTCAGAAGGACAATAATCATCATATCTAGCAACTATTTTATCATTGTCAATTGAAACCTCTTCCAAAATAGTGGATTCATCATTAAATAAAGTCACGACCTCTCCAAATCCACATTTATCAATATTGTAACAAGATTCAACACCCTCCAAAATAGTGGGATCATTAACTAGAGTTGACACTCTTCCAAACCCAGTTTCATCAATATAATCATCGGAAATAGGAGGCATGTTGTCATCAGAATAAATGTGCTCATCAAAACTTCGGGAACTAAAAAATATCATCTTCATCAAACATAGCAGTGCTACTTCTTGAGCTTGCAATGACTTTTCCCTTGAAGAGGAAAGGGTGATGCAACAAAGTAGAGATAAGTATTTCCCTCATTTAAGAACCAAGGTATCAATCCAGTAGGAGGTACAAGAAAGTACCCAATAGATGCACCTGCAAAAACTAACAAACACATGCACACAACGCAGAAAAGGGGTTGCTAATCCCTTCATGGTCACTAGCAAGAGTGAGATCTAATAGAGATAGGTATAAAAGATAAGTGAAAGGCAAAATAAAGTAAATATAAATAAATTGCAACAACGTATTTTTGGGTTTTTGGTTTTATAGATCTGGAAATATATGATGAGAAATAGACCCAGGGGCCACATGTTTCACTAGAGGCTTCTCTATTAAATAAAGCATACAGTAGGTAAACAAATTACTGTAGAGCAATTGATAGAAAAGCGCATAGTTATGACGATATCTAAGGCAATGATCATGAATATAGGCATCACATCCGTGACAAGTAGACCGATTCCTGCCTGCATCTACTACTATTACTCCACACATCGACCGCTATCCAGCATGCATCTAGAGAACTAAGTTCATAAAGAACAGAGTAACGCCTTAAGCAAGATGACATGATGTAGAGGGATAGATCCGATAAATATTGTAAAAAACACCATCTTTTTATCCTTAATGGCAACAATACAAATACGTGCCTCGCTACCCCTACTATCACTGGGTGAGGAAACCGCAAGATTGAACCCATCATAAAGCACCTCTCCCATTGCAAGAAAAACCAATCTAGTTGTTGGGAAACGTTGCATGGAAAACAAAAAAATACTACGCACATGCAAGATCTATCCATGGAGATGCATAGAAACAAGAGGGGGTAGTGTGTCTACGTACCCTCGTAGACCGTAAGCGGAAGCGTTTAGTAACGCGGTTGATGTGGTCGAACTTCTTCGCAATCCAACCGATCAAGTACCGAACGTACGACACCTCCGCGTTCAGCACACGTTCAGCTCGGTGACGTTCATGTCTTCTTGATCCAGCAAGACAATGAGGTAGTGGATGAGTTCCGGCAACACGACGGCGTGGTGATGGTGATGGTGATGCTATCTCCGTGGGGCTTCTCCTAAGCACTACGAAAATATGACCGAGGGTGCAAATGGTGGAGGGGGCGCCGCACACGGCTAAGAGATTGTCGTCGTTCTATGTGGTACCCCCCTCCGACATATATATAGGTGGGGGAGAGGGAGAGGCCAAAGGGCACCCCAAGTAGGGCCGAATCATACTTGGGGTCTTTCCCTAGCCACCCCCCCCCCACCTTACCATATTTGCCGGAGGGGAAAGGAAAGGGGAGAAGAGGGAAGGAAGGGGGAGGCCGACTCCCCTCTTTCCTTCTCCCCCCAAGGGATGCAGGGGCGCGCCAGCCCCTTGTGGGCTGGTGTGTTCCCACCTTGGCCCATATAGCCCATTAACCTCCCGGGGTGTCCGGAACCCCTTCTGGTGACCCGATTTCTACCCGATACATCCCGAAACTCTTCCGGTGTCCAAATATCATCGTCCTATATATTGATCTTTACCAACAGACCATTCCAAAGCTCCTCTTCATGTCTGCGATCTCATCCGGGACCCCGAACAACATTCGGTCACAAAATCATATAACTCAGATAACACTATATCGTCAACGAACGTTAAGCGTGCGGACCCTACGGGTTTGAGAACTATGTAGACATGACCGAGACACCTCTTAGGTCAATAACCAATAGCGGAACCCGGATGCCCATATTGGCTCCTACATATTCTACAAAGATCTTTATCGGTCGAACCTTATGACAACATACGTAATTCCCATTGTCCATCGGTATGTTACTTGCCCGAGATTCGATCGTCGGTATCTTCATACCTAGTTCAATCTCGTTACAGGCAAGTCTCTTTACTCGTTCCGTAATACATCATATTGCAACTAACTCATTAGTCACTTTACTTGCAAGGCTTCTTATGATATTTATTACCGAGAGGGCCCATAGATACCACTCCGATACTCGAAGTGACAAATCATAATCTTGATCTATGCCAACTCAACAAACACTTTCGGAGATACTTGTAGAGCATCTTTATGATCACCTAGTTACGTTGTGATGCTTGATAGCACACAAGGTATTCCTCCGTATCCGGGAGTTGCATAATCTCATAGTCGAAGGAATATGTATTTGACATTAAGAAAGCAATATCAATAAATTGAATGATCAATATGCGAAGCTAACGGATGGGTCTTGTCCATCACATCATTCTCCTAATGATGTGATCTCGTTATCAGGTGACAACACATTTCTATGGTTAGGAAACCTTAACCATCTTTGATCAACAAGCTAGTTAGTAGAGGCTCACTAGGGACACGATATTTGTCTATGTATACACACATGTATCTAAGTTTTCGATCAATACAATTCTAGCATGAATAATAAACCTTTATCATGAATAAGGAAATATAATAATAACAATTTTATTATTGCCTCTAGGGCATATTTGCATCAGTCTCCCACTTGCACTAGAGTCAATAATCTAGTTGACATCGTCATGTGATTAACACCCATAGTTCACATCGTCATGTGACTAACACCCAAAGAGTTTAGTGGAGTCAATAATCTAGTTCACATCACCATGTGATTAAGACCCAAAGAGTACTAAGGTGTGACCATGTTTTGCATGTGAGAGAAGTTTAGTCAATGGGTCTGCCACATTCAGATATGTATGTACTTTGCAAATATCTATGTCTATAATGCTTTGCATGGAGCTACTCTAGCTAATTTCTCCCACTTTCAATACGTATCCAGATTGAGACTCAGAGTCATATGGATCATTATTAAAGCTTGTATCAACGTAACCCTTTACGAAGAACTCTTTATCACCTCCATAACCGAGAAACATTTACTTAGTCCTCTATAGGTACCTAAGGATAATTTTGACGGCTGTCCAGTAATCCACTCCTGGATCACTATTGTACCCCCTTACCAAACTCATGTCAAGGCACACGACAGGTCTGGTACACAGCATGACATACTTTATTGAACCTATGGCTGAGGCATAGGGAATGACTTCCATTCTCTCTCTGTATACCTCCGTGGTCGGGCTTTGAGTCTTACTCAACTTCACACCTTGCAACACAGTCAAGAACCCTTTCTTTGACTGGTCCATTTTGAACTTCTTCAAAACTTTGTCAAGGAATGTGCTTTGTGAAAGTCCTATTAAGCATCTTGATCTATCCCTATAGATCTTGATGCGCAATATGTAAGTACCTTCACCGAGGTCTTTCATTGAAAAATTCTTATTCAAGTATCCTTTTATGCTATCCAGAAACTTCATATCATTTCCAATCAACAATATGTCATCCACATATAATATCAGAAATGCTATAGAGCTCCCACTCACTTTATTATAAATACAGGCTTCGCCATAAGTCTGTATAAAACCATATTGTAACATCCCAAATTTCCTATTTGGAATGTTTTACAATTATAGCTAAGCATCTATGCATATTGTTTGAATTTGAGTGACATTTGAAGTTTCAGAAGATTTTGAGTTTGATGGAATTTGAATTCAAAATTTGGCAGTTGAAATTTATTTCAAATCAATGCCTGACAAATACTTGAGAAAAAGTATGAGAGGAGTAAACATGACACTCCAAATATGTCAGATGAAAAACCTTGCCAAAAAGTTTGAATTCAAATTTGAATTTTATTTGGGGATTTTAGAAAAAATGATTTTTTTAAAGTTTGAGTTTTGCCCCTGGAAAAATGTTCAAATTATAGGGAATATTCCCCTGATCATTTTGATATATATATGTCCTATATAAATATATGTATATTATATATTTTTCTCTCTCTCTAAAATTCAAAAAAAATAGAAAAAGGAAGAGAGAACCTCAGACGCCAGCCAGGCCAACCGGCCTAGCCAGCGAGGAGGCGGCCCAGCCAGTGGGCCAGGCCAGCCAGCCCAGCCAGGCGCAGCCCAACCGAGCCGACCGACCGAGCCAGCCGCATCGAACCCCCTAGCCCTCGGTCGCCCGACCCGACTCCCCCTCTCTCTCTCTCACGGACACCCCGGCCCCACCCCGTCGTCTTCCCCTTGTGCAAGCCAGCGCCACCGCGTCGCCTCGCCGGAATCCCGAGGATCCCGGGATCGCTTCCCCGATCTTTCCCCTCGCCCAAGTCGGTGCCCCCCCTATAAATACCCCCGCCCTCGACCCCTTCCCCCACTTTCCCCCTCGCCTCCCCCTCGATCTCGCCCGCAATCGCTCGCCGGAGCACCGCACCGCCGCCGCGCCATTTGCCCTGCCGCCGTCGCCCCGAACCCCCTCGAGCTCGCTCGAGTCCACCCCCGAGCCCCCCTTGCTCCTCCGCACCCGCCGGAGGTCTCCGCCGTCGTCCCCGACCACCGGAGCCCCCGCACCGTCGTCGTCCGAGCCGCCGTCGACCATCGCCGTCGTCGCCACCACGGTAAGTTGCCGGAGAACCCCCTCCGCCGTTAGATCTAAAACGTACGCGCTAGATTAGATCTCCGAAGGGGTACGGTCTATTTTAAAGATCCGGTTTTTATTCCGGTTTAGTTCGGTTTTTAGTTAGGTTCAATTAGACCGGCCCGACTCGATTTATTCCCTCGGCGCGTTTTAGATATTTTACGCCCGAGCGTTAGATAGGCCCATTAGCCCAATTTTTCTTTTAATTATATTTTTTTCGTTTCTGTTTTTAACAGAATAGTTTCAGTTTTGTAAAATCCATATCTTTTAATCTACTTAATATTTTTAATTGATTCTTTTTTTGTTAGTTTGCAAATTTGTTGTAGTTTCTGAAGAAAATATGTTTAGTCATGTTAAAATTATTATAAATTGTTTTATTGTAGATTTAGACAGATTAGTAATTCTGCTATAAAGTGAGTTAGAATTATTTTATTTTAGTAATTCTTTTTGCCACTACTTTGTTTTGACCTTGCCTAACCGTAGGAATTTATTTGGGCATTTTAGATTTAATAAAAAATAGTTTTAATCAAAATCATGTGGTTCTTATTTATTTAACTAGCTACTGTTTTCCTATTGTTTTATTTAGCAAATAATTTTATTTTTACTATGTGGTAGTTTATTTTAGGTTAGTTTCTGTAACTTTAGAACATGAACTTTTATTTACAATAAATAAAACTTTTATTTTATTTTTTCTTGCTAGGATTGTTTTAGGCATAATAGGAGTTTTATAATAGCTTTTGATGTGATTCTTTTTGCTCCTAGTTGCATGATGTTTTCTTTTCTGTTAGTTAGCAAAAACTCATGCTTAGGTTCTGTTAAGAAAAATTTGGTTGTGTAAAACTACTTCTTGTTTGTTGTTGGATGTGGTGAAAACATTGAATTGGATTTCTTCGAGTTTTCTTTTGGTTTTGGTTCAATTGTTTTATGGGTTATGTTAGTATGCTGTTATGTTAAGTGACCATATGTTTGTATGCTTATATGATTGTTGTTTGCCTCGGTAGAATTTCCGGAGTGCGAAGCTTGCTACCACGAGTCCCTAGCTTTCGAAGATCGTCAGCAAGGCAAGTCATTGATCATATCTTCTTTTATTATACCTATGATTTTATTGCATTAGAATTATACCTCCCCACCATGCATGCAGTAGGAGAATTTGAAGTTATGTTCTTGAGTAGTATCATGAGGTAGGATGAACCCAATTCCCTTGTTACCATTGCGGGACGAAGTAGTTTATTTTGCTATGCTCAGAGCGGGTTGGTTGAGTGAATCATAAGGAGATGTGAGAGTCAAGATGATGACAACCCCATGACTTCAAGCTCAAGATGGACTTCAAAATTCACTCTTGGGTGGAGGACGGTTGTGGGGCACCGGAGAAAACCAGCGGTTGGCGGGATGCATGGAGAAGCGCCATGACATCTTGCGAAAGCTTCACCCAGCCACGAAGAGAAGGATGGATACCCCATTGACGGAGCTTACGTGCAGCCGCAAGCCATTATGGGCTCGGCTTGGTCAACCTTAGGTGTGACTCTGGCGGACGGTGCTACGAGATGTAGAAGAACGGTAGGATTGGATGGGTACGGCGGTGGCGGAGGAACTCTTGGAAGACCCTGTTTCGTTCGTCCGTCTTCAAACACCATGAAGTGCGAAGACTTAAAAGGAGGAACGATTCTTGCGGGTAAAGTCATAAACCTCTGCAGAGTGAAGATCTAATCGGTTAGCCGTGTCCCGATTCTGGACAATTTGAGCCTCTGGAACTTGGAGTATTTCGGATATCTCAACACCAAAATTAATAAATTAATTGAGGGGATTATTTAATAATTGGGAATGAGACATTGGTTGGCGGAACCATCTCAATAACTACCAACAATTTTGTAGTATTTGCAAACAAGTCCATTGTTGTAGGGAAAAACTGGCTTTTTCGCAAAACAATGAAACTTAGAGACCCACAACCAAGTTGCATATAGATAGTAATTTTATTGTTGTTCTCTCTTCATGACTTGCCGGCATATTCAAAATGCTGACCTACACGGCTACAACGTCTTATGTTGCAGAGGAGTATTCCGATCAGGAGTGAGGCTACGATCCACGCTTGGCGATTGCCCTATGGAGTCGGATGGACTCGCTATTCTTCTACGCCCGCAGCTTTATTTAGTTTATTTCTCATGAGTTGGCCTTGGCGAATTTATTCTATTGTAATAAAGACTCGATATGAGAATCGTGTAATAAATTCAGGTGTGATTGAACTTTGATTATTTCATCAATGTCTTGTGTGTGCCACCATGATCTTGGGATGGTACAGCTACGGAGACTTGACCGATTTTGGGTCGAGTCGCTACAGAGATGGTATTCGAGAGCACACTGACCGTAGGGCGTAACCCCTAGGATCGAAAAGCCATAGGAAGAGACTATTTATTTTATGTCCTTATCATTCCGTAATTCTCCTGTTCATTTCGACTTCTCTCCGATTTTCAACATTCTAGATGGCCGAGTTCACCCAGTTTGCTACGGAGTTTTGCCACCAGATGAGATGATGCCTTTCGGCAAGAAGCTGGTCAGATCGTGAAGAAGCTGGAGATTGCTCTGCCCTCAATCACCGGAAGCCTACCAATGCACTTCCGACGGATACCCGCCTGAGATTGAGGTGCACATTCCAGGGAGGACCTTCGGAGGACATTGAGCCTATTGACTTTGAGTTTACCGATTTCAACTGGATCCTCGGAAGAGACATGGCGATTTATCGTACACTTGGACATCTCCGAGAAGAGTGCAGGGCGAGCTCGACCCATCGACCTCGCCATGATTTCTCGCAGAGCTAGGAATGGAGATATCATCCGCATCAGAGGACGACTCCATTCTCTCATATGTCCAAGACTTGGAGTGTCTTCTCAGAAGCGGGAGATCCGGACTTCGCCCGTAACTTCGAAGGTACACAGGAGGCTGTTGTTCCTTGAGCTGGGCTGGAGGAGAAAGCACACGAGACTTCCTTGACCATGAAGAAGAAATCACGGATTTCATGGAGAGAGTCGACAAGCTGAAGATGGATGTTGCCGCATTAGAGGAAAAGTTGGACTTGGGAGAGGACCTTTTCCGAGTGGAGATGACGGACCTCGTGAGCAATGACCAGGATTATGAAGGAGCTCCACCAAGAAAGCCGCAAGAGGAGGCACCGCATCGAGGACGCCACTTGGAGGACGCCGCACTGAGGACGCAAGGATAATTGATGAAGGCATTTAGTCGACCGCCATGTTACTTTATTTTCGTCGATCAGTTAAGCCATTATTTTCGATTAGTCGTGAAAATTTGTAATCCGAGATTGAACCATGTTTGAGATGATTGAATAAATGATTGGTGTGATTATGTTTGTGCATTCATTTGGGTAGTGATATTTTCTCATTAGACCCTTGTTCTATTCTAATTTTCTCATCCACTCCAAAACACCGGATGCCTCCGAGGCGTGACCCGGTCTCAACTTTCCGCGGAGCTCACCCGGCTGATCCAGCAGCGAGAATGCCCTCATGCAGATGCTCATCCGAACCGAACAACAACAACAACAACAATCCACCGCCACCACCCCGGTTGACAACTTGACCCGCTTCCTAAGGCTGAATCCGCCGGTGTTCTCTAGCAGCACCGAGCCGATTGTGGCCGATGATTGGCTCCGCAAGGTCGGAAGGAGTTAGCCACCGCTGGATGCACAGATGCGAGAGAAGGTGCGCTTTGCGCGACATCGACTTGATGGACCTGCAGCCTCTTGGTGGAGAACTACACCGCCACTTATCCCATCGCCACCATCACGTGGGATCAGTTCCAGCAGGCTTTCCGCACCGCTCATGTATCAGCTGGAGCCATGAGTTTGAAGAAGCGTGAGTTCCGCAACTTACGCCAGGGGAACCGTACTATGGGGCAGTACGTGTATGAGTTCAGAAAGTTAGCTCGCTATGCCCCGGATGATGTGGCCACAGATGCCGCAAAGCAAGAAAAGTTTCTCGAGGGACTCAATGACGAGCTGGGAATGCAGCTTATGGTGGCTACCTTCAACAACTACCAGGAGCTGGTAGACAAGGCCACCATACTTGAAGGCAAGCAGCAGCAGATTGATAGCCATAGCGGAAGTATGGCGGGGAAGTACAACTCGGAGCTCAGCAGAAGCCCGTTATGCCCCATACTGGGAGGGCATACCCATCACACCCATGGAGGACATAATCATGGATGACATAACCAGGAGGAAATGGGAACAACCGCAACCCGACAACAAGTCGTGCAATGGAAGCGGCAATGGCAACCAACATCGTCTGCCCGGCCCGAAGGATTTGAGTCACATCACTGTTTCAAGTGCCGAAAACAGGCACTATGCCACCGACTGCCCGGAGGCCAAGCGGAGGAATGGAAGCGGCAATGGAAGCTCAGCAAAGAAGCCCAATCCTTTTCCTCGTGCTCGGGTGAACCACATTGACGTGGAGGGCGTCTATGATCAGCCGAACATCGTGGTTGGTAAGTTTTATTAAATTCACATCCAAGATTGGTACTCTTTGATTCGGTGCAACGCATTCATTCATATCAAGGGTAGTTGTGGAAAAGTACGAGTTGCCCACTAGAACCCTTAGAAGCCCTCTTCACGTCGGGCCCGCAGAGGAGAAATGATGGCGGGCTTAGGCTGTCGTGCAACCCTCAACATCGGAAACCATAAATTTCCGCAGACCTCATAGTATTGGAAACCCGGACCTTGGATGTAATCCTAGGCATGGATTGGTTGACAAAGTTTGAAGGAAACATAGATCGTGCCCACAAGTCGATTTCGCCACCACCCGGAGCACAAGAGGATCAAGTATGTATCCGGGCGTATCCCGATGAAGAATCGGTGCATTCCCTCACGGGAGTTGTTCAGGAGGAAGTGCCGATGGTGCAAGATTTTCCGATGTGTTTCCGGAGGAATTACCAGAATGCCACCGGACGAGACATTGAATTTCTGATTGAGTTATTGCCGCACAGCCCCAATATCCAAGAGACCCTATCGGATGCCCCGAGCGATTTAAAGAGATCAAGAATCAAATTAATGAGCTATTGGAGAAGGGATATATTCGCCAAGCTCGTCACCTTGGGGAGCCCAGTTCTTTTGGTAGAGAAGAAGGATGGAACCACGAGAATGGTTGGGGATTATCGTTCGTTGAGCAGCGTAACCATCAAGAACAAGTACCCTCTGCCGATGATTAATGATCTATTTGATCAGCTAGTTGGAGCCAAGGTATTCTCCAAGATCGATCTTGATCGTGGTATCATCGATTGAAGATCCGTGAAAAGGATATACCCAAAACAACATTTACCACGGTATGGTTTATATGAGTATACCGTCATGTCATTCGGATTGACTAATGCCCTGCATACTTCATGAATTTGATGAACAAGGTATTTATGGAATATCTGGACAAGTTTGTTGTGGTGTTCATCGATGATATATTGATTTTCTCCAAGAGCGAGGAAGAGCATAAGGAACATTTGCGTCTAGTTACGAGAAACTCCGAGAACATCAGTTGTATGCCAAGTTCAGCAAATGTGAATTTTGGCTGAAGGAAGTCGATTCCTCGGACATGTTATTTCAGGAGAAGGAATAGCGATTGACCCGCCAAGGTTGAATCACCACCGATTGGCGATCACCCACCTCGATCAAGGAGATCCGCAGTTTTCTCGGACTCGCAGGATATTATCGGAGGTTTATTGAGAATTTCTCAAAGATTGCCAAGCCCATGACTGAGCTGTTGAAGAAGGACGCCAAGTACATTTGGACCGAGGATTGTGAAGCCAGCTTCCAGAATTGAAGACACGTTTGGTTACAGCCCGGTGCTGATTTTGCGGACATACACAAGGATTACGGTATATTGTGGCGCTTCTCGTCGGGGACTCGGAGGAGTACTCATGCAGGAAGGAAAAGTTGTAGCTTATACCTCCGGACAGCTACGACCACATGAGATGAATTATGCCACACATGATTTGGAGTTAGCAGCGAGTGCATGCACTCAAGACACAGAGACATTTCCTTATCGGAAACCGTTGTGATGTTTACACAGATCATAAGAGCTTGAAGTATATTTTCACGCAGAAAGAGTTGAACCTCAAAAGAGGAGATGGCTAGAGTTAATCAAGGACTATGACATGAGATTGCATTACCACCCGGGAAAGGCTAATGTTGTAGCAGATGCTTTGAGCCGTAAGAGTTATGTGAATACTCTTATAGCGGGAGGATTACCCAGAGTTAGTCGATGACCTCGGAGATCTTCGATGGAGATAGTTCCGAGAGGATATGTTGCAACTCTGGAAGTTCAGTCCACTTTGGCGAAAAGAATTCGTGAAGCCGGAAGGCGGACAAGGAAATTGATGAGATAAAGAAAAGGATGGATGAAGGAAAAGCTAAAGGGTTTCGTAAGGATGAATACGGAGCTATATGGTTCAAGGACCGTATTTATGTACCCAATGATCCCGAACTCAGAAGCTAATTCTTTGGAGGCTCATGATTCACCGTACTCGATTCACCCGGTAACACCAAGATGTATCTGGATTTGAAGGAAAGTTTCGGTGGACGGTATGAAAAAGGATATTGCCGAGTACGTAGCGATGTCGATGTTTGCCAAGCAGTAAAGGAGGAACATCGAAGCCAGCAGGGTTACTTCAACCTTTGCCGATTCCCGAGTGGAAATGGGAAAAACTTGGAATGGATTTTATCACAGGATTACCCGGGACCCGTTCAGGTTATGATTCCATCTGGGTAGTGGTTGATCGATTGACCAAGGTAGCTCATTTCATTCCGTGAAGACTACCTATACCAGCGCTAAGTTAGCCAAGATATACATGACCAGGATCGTATGTCGCATGGAGTTCCGAGGAGTATCGTGTCGGATAGAGGAACACAATTTACCTCAAAGTTTTGGAATCGGTTGCATGAAACTTTGGAGTGCGAGGCTGGAGTTCAATCAGCTTTTCATCCATGAGCAGATGGACAGACCGAGAGAGTCAACCAGATCCCGGAGGACATGTTGAGAGCTTGTGCGCTAGACTATGGGTCTAGCTGGGATGATAATTTTCCATACGCAGAGTTCTCGTACAATAACAGTTATCGACCCGATCGAAGATGGCCCCTTTCCAAGCTCTATACGAAAGGAGGTGCAGAACACCATTGTTGTGGGATGGTGTTGGAGATCGAAAACTTTTCGGTCCCGACCTTATCAGAGATTCTGAAGAGAAAGTCAAGCTAATTCGAGATAGGCTCAAGGTAGCTCAGTCGAGGCAGAAGAGTTATGCCGACAGTAAACGCAAGGAAGTAACTTACGAAGCGGGAGACCGGGCATATCTTCGTGTGTCCCCCGCCGTGGAATCAAGAGGTTCGGTGTTAAAGGAAAGTTAGCACCCGATTCATTGGCCCCTACAAAATCCTCGAACGTCGTGGAGAAGTTGCTTACAAGTTGGAATTGCCGGAAGGATTGTCCGGAGTTCATGATGTCTTCCATGTTTCTCAGCTGAAGAAATGCCATGCCGACATGGCCGATATTCCGTTGAGAGACACAGTGCCCCTAGAGGCCATACAGCTCGACAGTGATCTGACTTATGAGGAGAAACCCGTCCGAATACTCGAGACTGCGAACAGAGTCACCCGCGGCAAGATCATCAAGTTTTGCAAGGTGCTGTGGAGTCATCACTCCGAGGAGGAAGCCACCTGGGAGCGAGAAGAAGACCTCCGCCGAGACCACCCGCACCTATTTGCTAGCCAACCCGAATCTCGAGGGCGAGATTCATCTTAAGGTGGGTAGGTTTGTAACATCCCAAATTTCCTATTTGGAATGTTTTACAATTATAGCTAAGCATCTATGCATATTGTTTGAATTTGAGTGACATTTGAATTTTCAGAAGATTTTGAGATTGATGGAATTTGAACTCAAAATTTGGCAGTTGAAATTTATTTCAAATCAATGCCTGACAAATACTTGAGAAAAAGTATGAGAGGAGTAAACATGACACTCCAAATATGTTAGATGAAAAACCTTGCCAAAAAGTTTGAATTCAAATTTGAATTTTATTTGGGGATTTTAGAAAAATGATTTTTTAAAGTTTGAGTTTTGCCCCTGGAAAAATGTTCAAATTATAGGGAATATTCCCCTGATCATTTTGATATATATATGTCCTATATAAATATATATATTTTATATATTTTTCTCTCTCTAAAATTCAAAAAATAGAAAAGGAAGAGAGACCCTCAGGCCTTGACCAGCTAACTGCCCAGCCCCGCTGAGGCGGCCCAGCCAATGGCGAGCCAGCCAGCCCATTGGCCAGCAGCCCAACCGAGCGACCGACCGAGCCAGCCCTTGAACCCCTAGCCCTCGGTCGCCCGACCCGACTCCCCTCTCTCTCTCTCACCGACACCCCGGCCCCACCCCGTCGTCTTCCCCTTGCAAGCCAGCGCCACCACGTTGCCTCGCCGGAATCCCGAGGATCCCGGGATCGCTTCCCCGATCTTTCCCCTCGCCCAAGTCGGTGCCCCCCCTATAAATACCCCCCCTCGACCCTTCCCCACTTTCCCCTTGCCTCCCCTCGCTCGCCCGCAATCGCTCATGGAGCACCCACGCCGCCGCCATTTGCCCCGCCGCCGCCCGAACCCCTCGAGCTCGCCTCGAGTCCACCCCGAGCCCCTTGCTCCTCCGAACCACGGAGGTCTCCGCCGTCGTCCCCGACCACCGGAGCCGCCGCACCGTCGTCGCCCGAGCCGCCGTCGACCATCGCCGTCGTCGCCGCCACGGTAAGTCGCCGGAGAACCCCTCCGCCGTTAGATCTAAAACGTACGCGCTAGATTAGATCCCCGAAGGGGTACGGTCTATTTTAAAGATCCGGTTTAGTTACGGTTTAGTTCGGTTTATAGTTAGGTTCACTTAGACCGGCCCGACTCGATTTATTCCCTCGGCGCGTTTTAGTTATTTTACGCCCGAGCGTTAGATAGGCCCATTAGCCCAGTTTTTCTTTTAATTATATTTTTTTCGTTTCTGTTTTTAACAGAATAGTTTCAGTTTTGTAAAATTCATATCTTTTAATCTACTTAATATTTTTAATTGATTCTTTTTTGTTAGCTTGCAAATTTGTTGTAGTTTCTGTAGAAAATATGTTTACTCATGTTAAAATTATTAGAAATTGTTTTATTTTAGATTTAGACAGATTAGTAATTCTGCTATAAGGTGAGTTAGAATTATTTTATTTTAGTAATTCTTTTTGTCACTACTTTGTTTTGACCTTGCCTAACCGTAGGAATTTATTTGGGCATTTTAGATTTAATAAAAATATAGTTTTAATCAAAATCATGTGGTTCTTATTTATTTAACTAGCTACTGTTTTCCTATTGTTTTATTTAGCAAATAATTTTATTTTTCCTATGTGGTAGTTTATTTTAGGTTAGTTTCTGTAACTTTAGAACATGAACTTTTATTTACAATAAATAAAACTTTTATTTTATTTTTTTCTTGCTAGGATTGTTTTAGGCATAACAGGAGTTTTATAATAGCTTTTGATGTGATTCTTTTTGCTCCTAGTTGCATGATGTTTTCTTTTCTGTTAGTTAGCAAAAACTCATGCTTAGGTTCTGTTAAGAAAAATTTGGTTGTGTAAAACTACTTCTTGTTTGTTGTTGGATGTGGTGAAAACATTGAATTGGATTTCTTCGAGTTTTCTTTTGGTTTTGGTTCAATTGTTTTATGTGTTATGTTAGTATGCTGTTATGTTAAGTGACCATATGTTTGTATGCTTATATGATTGTTGTTTGCCTTGGTAGAATTTCTGGAGTGTGAAGCTTGCTACCACGAGTCCCTAGCTTTCGAAGATCATCAGCAAGGCAAGTCATTGATCATATCTTCTTTTATTATACCTATGATTTTATTGCATTAGAATTATACCTCCCCACCATGCATGCAGTAGGAGAATTTGAAGTTATGTTCTTGAGTAGTATCATGAGGTAGGATGAACCCAATTCCCCTTGTTACCATTGCCCGGGACGAAGTAGTTTATTTTGCTATGCTCGTAGATGGGGTTGGTTGAGTGAATCATAAGGGAGATGTGAGAGTCAAGATGATGACAACCCCATGACTTCAAGCTCAAGATGGACTTCAAAATTCACTACTGGGTGGAGGACGGTTGACGGCACCTGGAGAAAACCAGCGGTTGGCCGGGATGCATGGAGAAGCGCCATGACATCTTGCGAAAGCTTCACCCAGCCACGAAGAGAAGGATGGATACCCCATTGACCGGAAGCTTACTGTGCAGCCGCAAGCCATTATGGGCTCTGGGTTGGTCAACCTTAGGTGTGACTCGGCGGACGGTGCTACGAGATGTAGAAGAACGGTAGGATTGGATGGGTACCGGCGGTGGCAGAGGAACTCTTCGAAGACCCTGTTTAGTTCGTCCGTCTTCAAACACCATGAAGTGCGAAGACTTAAAAGGAGGAACGATTCTTGCGGGTAAAGTGCGCAAACCTCTGCAGAGTGAAGATCTAATCGGTTAGCCGTGTCCCCGGTTACGGACAATTTGAGCCTCTGGAACCTAGAGTATTTCGGATATCTCAACACCAAAATTAATAAATTAATTGAGGGGATTATTTAATAATTGGGAATGAGACATTGGTTGGCGGAACCATCTCAATAACTAACAACAATTTTGTAGTATTTGCAAACAAGTCCATTGTTGTAGGGAAAAACTGGCTTTTTCGCAAAACAATGAAACTTAGAGCTTTGTTTCTCATGAGTTGGCCTTCGGCCGAATTTATTCTATTGTAATAAAGACTCGATATGAGAATCGTGTAATAAATTCAGGTGTGATTGAACTTTGATTATTTCATCAATGTACTGTGTGTGCCAGCATGATCTTGGGATGGTACAGCTACACAGAGACTTGACCGATTTTGGGTCGGGTCGCTACACATATGCTTTGTGTTGACGCTCAAAAGTGGCACGATCATTAAGAGTAGCTTGAAGCTATGTCAAGATTTATTCAAACTTATAATTGAAAGTCACCATGGGATGGCTCTCTTTGAGAAGATCAAGATGGATATGAAGATGGTCTAAACATAGCTCGGATGCAAAAGTTATGACAAGTTCAGAGATGCTCATGTTGACACCAGATTAAATAATGGCATGTAACCCAATTAAGATGGCCCTAGATGGAAAAAGTTTGAACATTAAAGTTTTGCGTCTCGTCGAAGCGGTTGATTTTGATCTAAAAAACTTCTCAATCGGAGTTCGTATGCAAAAGTTAGAGCCGAAAATGCACGGCTGCATTAGGATGTAAACCGAACCGTTTTGGAAAGTTTGGATTCCGAGTTGGATCCAAACCTGGGCTTTGAACGTGAATTCTAACCTTACCTTGCACGGGAAGTCCATCTGACTCTTATATACCTAAGGGGTGACGGCCGATTGAATAACAACACACAATCGCAAACGCATCCACAACTTTTTCATCTATGTCTTGTCCCTCCCTCGTTCTTGCCCCCTCGTCCTTCGTTGTTCTTGTTGGGAATCATTGCATAAATAAACAAAAAAATTCTACGAACATGCAATGACCGTAAGCGGAAGCGTTTCACAACACAGTTGATGTAGCCGAACTTCTTCGCACTTCAACCGATCAAGTACTGAACGCACGGCACCTCCGCGTTCTGCACACGTTCAGCTCGGTGACGTCCCTCGCCTTCTTGATCATGCAAGACGTCGTAGTAGATGAGTTCCGTCAGCATGACGCCGTGGTGACGGTGATGGTGAAGTGATCTCCGCAGGGCTTCGCCTAAGCACTGCGAAAATATGACCGGGGGTGTAAACGGTGGAGGGGGGCGCCACACACGGCTAGGCAATTGTCTGGGGTGTGCTAGGGCACCCCCACCACCATATATATATATATATATATATATATATATATATATATATATATATATATATATATATATATATATATATATATATATATATATATATATATATATATATATATATATATATATATATATATGGGAGGAGAGGGAGGCTACAGAGGCGCCCCAAGTAGGCCGAATCCTACTTGGGGTCCTCCCCTTGGCCGTGCCCCCCTACCATGTTTGTCGGAGGGGGAAGGAAAGAGGGGGGAGACGGAAGGAAGGGGGAATCCTATTCCTCTCGTTCCTTTCCCTTCCCCTCTTTCCTTCTCCTCCTAGGCCGGCCCATGTGGGGGCTGCACCAGCCCCTTGTGGCTGGTGTGTTTCCCCTCTTGGCCCATAAGGCCCATATCTTTTGCCGGGGGTGCCCAGAACCCCTTCTGGTGACCCGATAAGTACCCGGTACCCCCCGAAACACTTCTGGTGTCCGAATACCATCGTCCTATATATCAATCTTTACCTCTCGACCATTTCGAGACACCTCGTCATGTCCGTGATCTCATCCGGGAAGCCGAACAACATTAGGTCACCAAATCACATAACTCATATAATACTATATTGACATCGAACGTTAAGCGTGCGGACCATACGGGTTCGAGAACTATGTAGAGATGACCGAGACACCTCTCCGGTCAATAACCAATAGCGGAACCTGGATGCCCATATTGGCTCCTACATATTCTACAAAGATCTTTATTGGTCGAACAATTATGACAACATACGTAATTCCCTTTGTCTATCGGTATGTTACTTGCCCGAGATACGGTCGTCGGTATCTTCATACCTAGTTCAATCTCGTTTCTAGCAAGTCTCTTTACTTGTTCCGTAATACATCACCTCGTGACTAACTCCTTAGTCGTTTGCTTGCAAGCTCATGATGTGTATTACAGAGAGGGCCCAGAGATACCTCTCTGATACTCGGAGTGACAAATCCTGATCTCGATCTATGCCAACTCAACAAACACCTTCAGGGATACCTGTAGAGCATCTTTATAGTCACCCAGTTACGTTATGACATTTGATAGAACACAAGGCATTCATCCGGTATCCTGGAGTTGCATAATCTCATAGTCGAAGGAATATTTATTTGACATGAAGAAAGAAATATCAATAAAACTGAACAATCATTATGCTAAGCTAACGGATGGGTCTTGTCCATCACATCATTCTCCTAATGACGTGATCCTGTCATCAAATGACAACTCATGTCCATAGTTAGGAAACCTTAACAATCTTTGATCAACGAGCTAGCCTAGTAGAGGCTCATTTGGGACACAGTGTTTTTGTTTATGTATTCACACATGTATTAAGGTTTCCGATCAATACAATTCTAGCATGAATAATAAACCTTTATCATGAATAAGGAAATATAAAATAACAACTTTATTATTGCCTCTAGGGCATATTTCCTTCAGTTCTTCGCGTTGGAGAGCTGCGAATCACGAGGCTCTAGGGGCAGCTTGACTGACCTAGGGCAGCCCATAGCCGCTGCACTCCCCGACGGGGTCCCTCCCAGGAGTGTAGGGTTTCGGGTCCTCAAAAGTTCTCTCCGGTCGACTTGCAAATCATGCTTCCGGTGAGACTCCTTCGACATGAGCTGCGGTGCATCACCCCCGGCGTTGAGGGTACACGTGACGTGTTCGTGTGTGAACACACTTTTTGGCGACGCCGCTGGGGAATAAAGAGCAATCATCATCATCCATCATGTATACCAGCGACAAGATCCCAAGCCCTTGGAAATCAACACCGATAACATAATCAAGCCCAATTTTGAGGAGTTATCAGAGGAACATCGCCAAGCTAATGAGGAGTACAAGAAGGCATGTGAAGAGAAGGAGATGCAGGAGTTCTTTGCTAAGTTCAAGAAGGATCGTCAAGGCAACATCGCTCCAGTTGGAGATATCAATCTTCCTCCTCTTCGTGATGAGAAGGTTAAACCCTCTGTGAGTAATACCTTCTCTCTCGAGGTATGGGCTGAAATTGATAGTCGCATTACTGATAGCGTAAGTATTTCCCTTGAAGAGGAAAGGGTGATGCAGCAAAGTAGCGTAAGTATTTCCCTCAGTTTTTCAGAACCAAGGTATCAATCCAGTAGGAGACTACACGCAAGTCGCCTCGTACCTACACAAACAAATAAGAACCTTGCAACAAACGCGATAAAGGGGTTGTCAATCCCTTCGCGACCACTTGCAAAAGTGAGATCTGATAGAGATAATAAGATAAATATTTTTGGTATTTTTTATGATACAGGTTGAAAGTAAAGATTGCAAAGTAAAATATATTGGAAACTTATATGATGGAAAATAGACCCGGGGGCCATAGGTTTCACTAGTGGCTTCTCTCAAGATAGCATAAGTGTTACGGTGGGTGAACAAATTACTGTCGAGCAATTGATAGAAAAGTGCATAGTTATGAGAATATCTAGGCATGATCATGTATATAGGCATCACGTCCGCGACAAGTAGACTGAAACGATTCTGCATCTACTACTATTACTCCACACATCGAACGCTATCCAGCATGCATCTAGAGTATTAAGTTCATAAGAACAGAGTAACACATTAGGCAAGATGACATGATGTAGAGGGATAAACTCAAGCAATATGATATAAACCCCATCTTTTTATCCTCGATGGCAACAATACAATGCGTGCCTTTCGCCCTAACATCCTTTGGGAAAGGACACCGCAAGATTGAACACAAAGCTAAGCACTTCTCCCATTGCAAGAAAGATCAATCTAGTAGGCCAAACCAAGCTGATAATTCAAAGAGACTTGCAAAGATAAAAAATCATACATAAAAGAATTCAGAGGAGATTCAAATATTATTCATAGATAATCTTGATCATAAACCCACAATTCATCGGATCTCGACAAACACACCGCAAAAAGAACTACATCGAATAGATCTCTAAGAAGATCGAGGAGAACTTTGTATTGAGATCCAAAGAGAGAGAAGAAGCCATCTAGCTAATAACTATGGACCCGAAGGTCTATGGTAAACTACTCACACATCATCGGAGAGGCTATGATGTTGATGTAGAAGCCCTCCGTGATCGATCCCCCCTCCGGTGGAGCGCCGGAAAAGGCCCCAAGATGGGATCTCACGGGTATAGAAGGTTGCGACGGTGGAAATAGGGTTTCGTGGTGCTCCTGGATGTTTTCGGGGTATATGAGTATGTATAGGCAAAAGAAGTCAGTCAGGGGAGCCACGAGGGGCCCATGAGGGTGGGGGCGCGCCTACCCCACTGGCACGCTCTCCTGCCTCATGGCCTACTCGTTTCTTTCTTGACGTCCACTCCAAGTCTCCTAGATTGTGTTTGTTCCAAAATAACTCTCCCTAAGGTTCCATTCCGTTTGGACTCAGTTTGATATTCCTTTTATGCGAAACACTAAAATTGGCAAAAAACATCAATTTGCACTGGGCCTTCGGTTAATAGGTTAGTCCCGAAAATAATATAAAAGTGCATAGTAAAGCACATTAAACATCCAAAACAGAAATATAATAGCATGGAACAATCAAAAATTATAGATACGTTGGAGACGTATCAAGCATCCCCAAGCTTAATTCTTGCTTGTCCTCGAGTAGGTAAATGATAAAAACAGAATTTTTTGATGTGGAATGCTACCTAGCATAATTCTCAATGTAATTTCCTTTATTGTGGCATGAATGTTCAGATCCCAAAGATTCAAGACAAAAGTTTAATATTGACATAAAAATAATAATACTTCAAGCATACTAACAAAGCAATCATGTCTTCTCAAAATAAGATGGCCAAAGAAAGCTATCCCTACAAAATCATATAGTCTGGCTATGCTCTATCTTCATCACACGAAGTATTTAATCATGCACAACCCCGATGACAAGCCAAGCAATTGTTTCATACTTTTGATGTTCTCAAACTTTTTCAATCTTCACGCAATACATGAGCGTGAGCCATGGACATAGCAGTGTATGTGGAATAGAATGGTGGTTGTGGAGAAGACAAAAAGGAGAAGATAGTCTCACATCAACTAGGTGTATCAACGGGCTATGGAGATGCCCATCAATAGATATCAATGTGAATGAGTAGGGATTGCCATGCAATGGATGCACTAGAGTTATAAGTGTATGAAAGCTCAACAAAATAAACTAAGTAGGTGTGCATCCAACTCGCTTGCTCACGAAGACCTAGGGCATTTTGAGGAACCCATCATTGGAATATACAAGCCAAGTTCTATAATGTAAAATTCCCACTAGTATATGAAAGTGACAACATAGGAGACTCTCTATCATGGAGATCATGGTGCTACTTTGAAGCACAAGTGTGGTAAAAGAATAGTAACATTTTCTCTCATTTTTTTATTTGGGCCTTTTTCTCTTCTTTTTTATGGCCTCTTTTTTCCCCTTTTTTTCTTTTCGTCCGCAGTCTCATCCCGACTTGTGGGGGAATCATAGTCTCCATCATCCTTTCCTCACTTGGGACAATGTTCTAATAATGATGATCATCACACTTTTATTTACTTACAACTCAAAAATTACAACTCAATACTTGGAACAAAATATGACTCTATGTGAATGCCTCCGGCGGGGTACCGAGATATGCAATGAATCAAGAGTGACATGTCTAAAAGAATTATAAAGGTGGCTTTGCCACAAATACCATTTCAACTACATGATCAAGAAAAGCAATATGACAATGATGGAACGTGTCATAATAAACGAAACGGTGGTAAGTTGCATGGCAATATATTTCGGAATGGCTATGGAAATGCCAAAATAGGTAGGTATGGTGGCTGTTTTGAGGAAGGTATATGGTGGGTGTATGATTCCGGCGAAAGGTGCGCGGTATTAGAGAGGCTAGCAATGGTGGAAGGGTGAGAGTGCGTATAATCCATGGACTCAACATTATTCATAAAGAACTCACATACTTATTGCAAAGATCTAATAGTTATCGAGACGAAGTACTACGCGCATGCTCCTAGGGGGATAGATTGGTAGGAAAAGACCATCGCTCGTCCCCAACCGCCACTCATAAGGAAGACAATCAATAAATAAATCATGCTCCGACTTCATCACTTAACGGTTCACCATACGTGCATGTTACGGGAATCACAAACTTTAGAACAAGTATTTCTCAAATTCACAACTACTCAACTAGCATGACTCTAATATCACCATCTTCATATCTCAAAACAATTATCAAGTATCAAACTTCTCATAGTATTCGATGCACTTTATATGATAGTTTTTATTATACCAATCTTGGATGCCTATCATATTAGGACTAATTTTATAGCCAAAGCAAATTACCATGCTGTTCTAAAGGACTCTCAAAATAATATAAGTGAAGCATGAGAGATCAATAATTTCTGTAAAATAAAACCACCACCCTGCTCTAAAAAGATATAAGTGAAGCACTAGAGCAAAATTATCTAGCTCAAAAGATATAAGTGAAGCACATAGAGTATTCTAATAAATTCTGATTCATGTGTGTCTCTCCCAAAAGGTGTGTGCAGCAAGGATGATTGTGGTAAACTAAAAAGCAAAGACTCAAATCATACAAGACGCTCCAAGCAAAACACATATCATGTGGTGAATAAAAATATAGCCTCAAGTAAAGTTACCGATAGACGAAGATGAAAGAGGGGATGCCTTCCGGGGCATCCCCAAGCTTAGGCTTTTGGTTGTCCTTGAATTTTAACTTGGGGTGCCTTGGTCATCGCCAAGCTTAGGCTCTTGCCACTCCTTATTCCATAATCCATCAAATCTTTACCCAAAACTTGAAAACTTCACAACACAAAACTCAACAGAAAATATCATGAGCTACGTTAGTATAAGAAAACAAACCACCAGTTTAAGGTACTGTAATGAACTCATTCTTTATTTATATTGGTGTTAAACCTACTGTATTCCACTTCTCTATGGTTCATACCCCCCGATACTAGCCATAGATTCATCAAAATAAGCAAACAACACACGAAAAACAGAATCTGTCAAAAACAGAACAGTCTGTAGTAATCTGTATCAAACGCATACTTCTGGAGCTCCAAAGAAATCTACCAAAATAGGATGTCCTAGATAATTTGTTTATTGATCTACTGCAATTGGAATCAGTATTTTATCACGTTCTGGTGATTTTTAACAATTGTTTTCGTAAGCAGAAAGTTTCTGACTTTTTCAGCAAGATCAAATAACTATCATCCAAGAAGATCCTATAGGTTTTCCTTGGCACAAACACTAATTAAAACATAAAACCACATCTAACCAGAGGCTAGATCAATTATTTATTACTAAACAGAACCAAAAAGCAAGAAACAAAAATAAAATTGGGTTGCCTCCCAACAAGCGCTATCGTTTAACGCCCCTAGCCAGGCATAAAAACAAGAATAGATCTAAGTATCATCATCTTTGGTATGTAATCCGTAAGTGGCTCTCGTAATAGATTCATAAGGCAATTTAATTTTATTTCTAGGAAAGTGTTCCATGCCCTTCCTTAACGGAAATTGGAATCTAATATTTCCTTCTTTCATATCAATAATTGCACCAATCGTTCTAAGGAAAGGTCTACCAAGAATAATAGGACATGTAGGATTGCAATCTATGTCAAGAACAATAAAATCTATGGGCACATAATTCCTATTTTCAACAATAAGAACATCATTAATTCTCCCCATAGGTTTCTTAATGGTGGAATCCGCAAGTTGCAAGTTTAAAGAACAATCATCAAATTCACGGAAACCTAACACATCACACAAAGTTTCCGGAATCGTGGAACACTAGCACCCAAATCACACAAAGCATAGCATTCATTATCTTTAATCTTAATTTTAATAGTGGGTTCCCACTCATCATAAAGTTTTATAGGGATAAAAACTTCTAATTCAAGCTTTTCTTCATAGGATTGCATTAAAGCATCAACGATATGTTTGGTAAAAGCTTTATTTTGACTATGAGGAGAATTTAACACAGATTGCAACAAGGAAATACAATCTATTAGAGAACAATTATCATAATTAAATTCCTTGAAATCCAAAATAGTGGGTTCATTGCTATCTAAAGTTTTGACCTCTTCAATCCCACTTTTACCAATTTTTGCATCAAGATCTAAAAACTCCGAATCATTGGGACGCCTTCTAACTACAGTTGACTCATCTCCAGTCCCATAATTATCAAGATTCATATTGCAAAACAAAGATTTAATAGGAGACACATCAATCACTTTTAGATCTTCATCGTTATTATCATGAAAACTAGAAGATCACGCTTGCACAAAGCAATCTTTTTTAGCACGCATCCTAGTGGTTCTTTCTTTGCACTCATCAATGGAAATTCTCACACCTTGTTGAGACTCATTGATATCATGCTTAGCTGGAATAGATCTAAGTTTCAAAGAATCAACATCAAGGGAAATTCTATCCACGTTCCTAGCCAACTCATCGATCTTAGGCAATTTTTCGTCAAGCAAAGCATTGAAATTCTTTTGAGAAATCATAAAGTCTTTAACACTAGTCTCAAAATCAGAGGGCATCTTATTAAAATTTCCATAAGATTTGTTGTAGGAATTACCATAATTATTAGAGGAATTACTAGGAAACGGCCTAGGATTAAAGTTTCCTCTATAAGCGTTGTTACCAAAATTGTCCCTACCAACAAAATTCACATCCATAGATTCATTATTATTCTCAATCAAACTGGACAAAGGCATATCATTAGGATCAGAAGAAACACTCTTATTAGCAAACAATTTTATAAGTTCATCCATCTTTCCACTCAAAACATTAATCTCTTCAATCGCATGAACCTTTTTACTAGTAGATCTTTCGGTGTTCCATTGCGAATAATTAACCATAACATTATCTAGGAGTTTAGTAGCTTCTCCTAAAGTGATTTCCATAAAAGTGCCTCCCGCGGCCGAATCTAAAAGATCTCTAGAAGCAAAATTCAATCCGGCATATTTTTTTTGTATAATCATCCATAAATTCAAACCATGTGTAGGGCAATTATGTATCATTAATATCATCCTCTCCCAAGCTTGCGCAACATGTTCATGATCAAGTTGCTTAAAATTCATAATATCATTTCTAAGAGAGATGATCTTAGAGGGAGAAAATACTTAGAGATAAAAGCATCTTTGCACTTATTCCAAGAATCAATACTATCTTTAGGCAAAGACGAAAACCAAGTTTTAGCACGATCTCTAAGCGAAAACGAAAATAGCTTCAGTTTAACAATATCATTATCCACATCTTTGTTCTTTTGCATATCACACAAATCAACAAAGTTGTTTAGATGTGTGGTGGCATCTTCACTAGGAAGGCCAGAGAATTGATCTTTCATGACAAGATTCAGCAAGGCAACATTAATTTCACAAGATTCAGCATCAGTAATGGGAGAAATCGGAGTGCTAAGAAAATCATTGTTGTTGGTATTGGAAAATCACACAATTTAGTATTATCTTGATCCATCGTGATAAACAATCCAACACACAAGCACACAAGGAGCAAGCGAAAAAGAGGCGAACGGAAAAAGAGGGCGAATAAAACGGCAAGGGTGAAGTGGGGGAGAGGAAAACGAGAGGCAATGGAGAATAATGTAATGCGAGGGATAAGAGTTTGTGATGGGTACTTGGTATGTCTTTACTTGACTTGACTTGGCGTAGATCTCCCCGGCAACGACGCCAGAAATGGCTAGTTGCTGGAAGATCAATTCTTCACTTGACTTGGCGTAAGCCTCCCCGGCAACGGCGCCAGAAATCCTTCTTGCTACCTCTTGAGCACTGTGTTGGTTTTCCCTTGAAGAGGAAAGGGTGATGCAGTAAAGTAGCGTCAGTATTTCCCTCAGTTTTTGAGAACTAAGGTATCAATCCAGTAGGAGACTACACGCAAGTCGCCTCGTACCTACACAGACAAACAAGAACCTTGCAACCAACGCGATAAAGGGGTTGTCAATCCCTTCACGGCCACTTGCAAAAGTGAGATCTGATAGAGATAATAAGGTAAATATTTTTGGTATTTTTTATGATATAGATTGAAAGTAAAGATTGCAAAGTAAAATAGACTGGAAACTTATATGATGGAAAATAGACCCGGGGGCCATCGGTTTCACTAGTGGATTCTCTCAAGATAGCATAAGTATTACGGTGGGTGAACAAATTACTGTCGAGAAATTGATGGAAAAGTGCATAGTTATGAGAATATCTAGGCATGATCATGTATATAGGCATCACGTCCGCGACAAGTAGACCGAAACGATTCTGCATCTACTACTATTACTCTGCACATCGACCGCTATCCAGCATGCATCTAGAGTATTAAGTTCATAAGAACAGAGTAACGCATTAGGCAAGATGACATGATGTAGAGGGATAAACTCAAGCAATATGATATAAACCCCATATTTTTATCCTCGATGGCAACAATACAATGTGTGCCTTGCTGCCCCTGTTGTCATTGGGAAAGGACACCACAAGATTGAACCCAAAGCTAAGCACTTCTCCCATTGCAAGAAAGATCAATCTAGTAGGCCAAACCAAACTGATAATTCGAAGAGACTTGCAAAGATAACAAATCATACATAAAAGAATTCAGATGTGACTCAAATATTGTTCATAGATAATCTTGATCATAAACCCACAATTCATCGGATCTCGACGAACACACCGCAGAAAGAATTACATCGAATAGATCTCCAAGAAGATCGAGGAGAACTTTGTATTGAGATCCAAAGAGAGAGAAGAAGCCATCTAGCTAATAACTATGGATCCGAAGGTCTGTGGTAAACTAGTCACACATCATCGGAGAGGCTATGGTGTTGATGTAGAAGCCCTCCCACTACAAAAAAATACAATTCCGTGATGATACGTGTTTGTCACAGTAGGTCACGTTTTCTGTCATGCATGTACATCCATGACAAATTTATGACAGAATCAAGATAGTCATACCTATGATGTCGTAGAAGTGTTCCATGACATTACGAAAATTATCATCATGGAAGTGTCCGCTTCCATGACGATAAATCACGCGTCACAGAAGTGCTTTCGTCAAGGGTGAACGACACGTGGCATCTACCGTAACGGAACCCCGTTAAGATATCGGGTCCGGTTTTGGATCCGATAACCCGTTAACAGCCCCGACCAATGGGGATTTTCCACGTGTAAAATCATCATTGGCTGGAGGAAACACGTGTCGGCTCACCGTTGGGACAGATGTCATCCACTCATTGGACCCAAAGCGCCTATGATACGTGGAGACGTGGCACGGCCCAATAGAGGCCCATATAGGTTAAAAGGCCGGCCCAGTCAAAGGCCCGTAGTACTTACTCAGATACTAGTGGGCCATCCCAATAACGACCTGCTTAATAAAGGCCCATTTACAGCCCGAAGCCAGATCTGGCCCGTTAATTGTTCGCCGAATATTTGGGCCCATTTAAGGCCCGAACCCATATCTGGCCCGATAATTGTTCGCTGAATATTTGGGCCCAATTATAGCCCAGTGACTTTCGGCCTGTTAGAGGCCCGATGTAGACATGGGCCCATTTCAGCCCGGTGAGACTTTTGGCCTGGGAATGGCCCGTTTAATGTCTACTACGCAACCTTCTCCTTGTAGACGTTGTTGGGCCTCCAAGTGCAGAGGTTTGTAGGACAGTAGCAAATTTCCCTCAACTGGATGACCTAAGGTTTATCAATCCGTGGGAGGCGTAGGATGAAGATGGTCTCTCTCAAGCAACCCTGCAACCAAATAACAAAGAGTCTCTTGTGTCCCCAACACACCCAATACAATGATAAATTGTATAGGTGCACTAGTTCGGCGAAGAGATGGTGATACAAGTGCAATATGGATGGTAGATATAGGCTTTTGTAATCTGAAAATATAAAAACAGCAAGGTAACTAACAATAAAAGTGAGCGTAAACGGTATTGCAATGCTAGGAAACAAGGCCTAGGGTTCATACTTTCACCAGTGCAAGTTCTCTCAACAATAATAACATAATTGGATCATATAACTATCCCTCAACATGCAACAAGAGTCACTCCAAAGTCACTAATAGCGGAGAACAAATGAAGAGATTATGGTAGGGTACGAAACCACCTCAAAGTTATTCTTTCCAATCAATCCGTTGGGCTATTCCTATAAGTGTCACAAACAGCCCTAGAGTTCGTACTAGAATAACACCTTAAGACACAAATCAACCAAAACCCTAATGTCACCTAGATACTCCAATGTCACCTCAAGTATCCGTGGGTATGATTATACGATATGCATCACACAATCTCAGATTCATCCATTCAACCAACACATAGAACCTCAATGAGTGCCCCAAAGTTTCTACCGGAGAATCAAGACGAAAACGTGTGCCAACCCCTATGCATAGGTTCATGGGCGGAACCCGCAAGTTGATCACCAAAACATACATCAAGTGAATCACGTGATATCCCATTGTCACCACAGACACGCACGGCAAGACATACATCAAGTGTTCTCAAATCATTAAAGACTCAATCCGATAAGATTACTTCAAAGGAAAACTCAATCCATTACAAGAGAGTAGAGGGGAGAAGTAACAGAAGATCCAACTATAATAGCAAAGCTCGCGATACATCAAGATCATGCCAAATCAAGAACACGAGAGAGAGATCAAACACATAGCTACTGATACATACCCTCAGCCCCGAGGGTGAACTACTCCCTCCTCGTCATGGAGAGCGCCGGGATGATGAAGATGGCCACGGATGAGGGTTCCCCCCTCCGGCAGGGTGCCGGAACAAGGTCCAGATTGGTTCTTGGTGGCTACAGAGGCTTGCGGCGACGGAACTCCTGATCTATTATGTTCTCCGAAGTTTTTAGGGTATATGGGTATATATAGGTGAAAGAAGTACGTCAGGGGAGCCACGAGGGGCCCACGAGGGTGGAGGGCGCGCCCTAGGGGGGTGGGCGCGCCCCCCCTACCTCGTGGCTTCCTCATCTCTTTCCTGACGTGCACTCCAAGTTTTTCCGGTAGCTTTCCTTCCAAAAATAACTTCTCCAGTTGGTTTCATTCCGTTTCGACTTCGTTTGATATTCCGTTTCTTCGAAACACTGAAATAGGCAAAAAACAGCAATTCTGGGCTGGGCCTCCGGTTAATAGGTTAGTCCCAAAAATAATATAAAAGTGGAAAATAAAGCCCAGTATGGTCCAAAACAGTAGATAATATAGCATGGAGCAATCAACAATTATAGATACGTTGGAGACGTATTAGGCATCCCCAAGCTTAATTCCTGCTCGTCCTCGAGTAGGTAAATGATAAAAAAGAATTTTTGATGCGGAGTGCTACTTGGAATAATTTCAATGTAATTATTCTTAATTGTGGTATGAATATTCAGATCCGAAATATTCAAGACAAAAGTTCATATTGACATAAAAATAATAATACTTCAAGCATACTAACTAAGAAATTAGGTCTTCTCAAAATAACATGGCCAAAGTTCATCCCTACAAAATCATATAGTTTAGTCATGCTCCATTTTCGTCACACAAGAATGCTCTCATCATTCACAACCCCGATGACAAGCCAAGCAATTGTTTCATACTTTAGTAATCTCAAACCTATAAACTTTCACGCAATATATGAGCGCGAGCCATGGACATAGCACTATGGGTGGAATAGAATATGATGATGGGGGTTATGTGGAGAAGATAAAAAAGGAGAAAGTCTCACATCAACGAGGCTAATCAATGAGCTATGGAGATGCCCATCGATTGATGTTAATGCAAGGAGTAGGGATTGCCATGCAATGGATGCACTAGAGCTATAAATGTATGAAAGCTCAACAAAAGAAACTAAGTGGGTGTGCATCCAACTTGCTTGCTCATGAAGACCTAGGGCACTTGAGGAGGCCCATTGTTGCAATATACAAGCCAAGTTCTATAATGAAGAATTCCCACTAGTATATGAAAATGACAAAACAAGAGACTCTCTATCATGAAGGTTATGGTGCTACTTTGAAGCACAAGTGTGGTAAAAGGATAGTAACATTGTCCCTTCTCTCTTTTTCTCTCATTTTTTGGGCCTTCTCTTTTTTTCTATGGCCTTTCTCCCTGTTTTTTTATTCCTCACTTGGGACAATGCTCTAGAAAATGATAATCATCACACTTCTATTTATTTACAACTCAATGATTACAACTCGATACTAGAACAAAGTATGACTCTATATGAATGCCTCCGGCGGTGTACCGGGATATGCAATGAATCAAGAGTGACATGTATGAAAGAATTATGAATGGTGGCTTTGCCAGAAATACTATGTCATCTGCATGATCATGCTAAGCAATATGGCAATGATGAATGTGTCATGAAGAATGGTATGGTGGAAAGTTGCATGGCAATATATCTCGGAATGGCTATGGAAATGCCATAATAGGTAGGTATGGTGGCTGTTTTGAGGAAGATATAAGGAGGTTTATGTGTGAAAGAGCGTATCATATCACGGGGTTTGGATGCACCGACGAAGTTTGCACCAACTCTCAATGTGAGAAAGGGCAATGCACGGTACCGAAGAGGCTAGCAATGATGGAAGGGTGAGAGTGCGTATAATCCATGGACTCAACATTAGTCATGAAGAACTCACATACTTATTGCAAAAATCTACAAGCCATCAAAAACCAAAGCACTACGTGCATGCTCCTAGGGGGATAGATTGGTAGGAAAAGACCATCGCTCGTCCCCGACCGCCACTCATAAGGAGGACAATCAAATAACACCTCATGTTTCAAATTTGTTACATAAAGTTTACCATGCGTGCATGCTACGGGACTTGCAAACTTCAACACAAGCATTTCTCAAATTCACAACTACTCAACTAGCACGACTTTGATATTATTACCTCCATATCTCAAAACAATCATCAAGCATCAAACTTCTCTTAGTATTCAACACACTCATAAGAAAGTTTTTACAAATCTTGCATGCTTAGCATATTAGGATTATTTAAGCAAATTACCATGCTATTTAAGACTCTCAAAATAATCTAGGTGAAGCATGAGAGATCAATAGTTTCTATAAAACAAATCCACCACCGTGCTCTAAAAGATATAAGTGAAGCACTAGAGCAAACGACAAACTACTTCGGAAGATATAAGTGAAGATCAATGAGTAGTCGAATAATTATACAACGATGTGAAGACTCTCCCATTTAATAATTTCAGATCTTGATACTTTATTCAAACAGCAAGCAAAGCTAAATAAAATAAAATGACGCTCCAAGCAAAACACATATCATGTGGGGAATAAAAATATAGCTCCAAGTAAAGTGACCGATGAACGAAGACGAAAGAGGGGATGCCATCCGGAGCATCCCCTAGCTTAGACGCTTGGTTATCCTTGAATATTACCTTGGGGTGCCTTGGGCATCCCCAAGATTAGGATCTTGCCACTCCTTATTCCGTAGTCCATTGAATCTTTACCCAAAACTTGAAAACTTCACAACACAAAACTTAACAGAAAACTCGTGAGCTCCGTTAGCGAAAGAAAACAAAACACCACTTCATGGTACTGCAATGAACTAATTATTTATTTATATTGTTGTTAAACCTACTGTATTCCAACTTCACTATGGTTTATAAACTATTTTACTAGCCATAGAGTCATCAAAATAAGCAAACAACACATAGAAAACAGAATCTGTCAAAAACAGAACAGTCTGTAGTAATCTGTAACTAACGCAAACTTCTGGAACTACAAAAACTCTAAAATAAATTGTTGGACCTGAGGAATTTGTCTAGTAATCATCTGCAAAAAGAATCAACTAAATAGCACAGTCCAGTAAAAAGTTTTAGCTAATCTCGTGAGCGCTAAATTTTCTGTTTTTTACAGCATGATCATAAAGACTTCACCCAAGTCTTCCCAAAGGTTCTACTTGGCACAAACACTAATTAAAACACAAAACCACATATAAAAAGAAGATATATGGATTATTTATTACTAAACAGAACCAAAAAGTAAGAAAATAAAATAAAATTGGGTTGCCTCCCAACAAGCGCTATCGTTTAACACCCCTAGCTAGGCATGATGATTTCAATGATGCTCACATAAAAGATAAGAACTGAGATATAAAGAGAGCATCATGAATAATATGACTAGCACATTTAAGTCTAACACTTACTATGCATAGGGATTTTGTGAGCAAACAACTTATGGGAACAATAATCAACTAGCATAGGAAGGCAAAACAAGCATAACTTCGAAACTTTAAGCACATAGAGAGGAAACTTGATATTATTGCAATTCCTACAAGCATATATTCCTCCCTCATAATAATTTTCAGTAGCATCATGAATGAATTGAACAATATAACCAGCACCTAAAGCACTCTTTTCATGATCTACTTGCATAGAAATTTTATTACTCTCCACCACTGTTCAAGATATCTTCCGATATTCCGATAAATCGGCCTATTTATCACTTACCGTTGTCTTACTGATAAGATAAATCGACAGGTAAATCACTCGATATGGTGATAAATCGTCCGATATGCCGATAAACTGGCCGATTTACCCCTTATCACGGGTCGGCCGATAAGTTCCCGATAAGCGATATCTCCAACATTGCTCTCCACATAAGCAAAATTCTTCTCATTCGGGATAGTGGGAGTATCATAAGAGACTTGAATACTATAAATTATTTCCACATTAAAAGAGTAATGTTCAGAAAAAGGGTAATAAAAATCATGACAAGTTTTATAAATATAATCATCACTACTTTTTATAGCATAAGTTTCATCACAATAATCATCATAAGAAGCAACTTTGTTCTCATCAAAATCGATTGAAACCTCTTCCGAAATAGTGGACTCATCACTAAATAAAGTCATGACCTCTCCAAATCCACTTTCATAAATATTATAAGATTCAACATCCTCCAAAATAGTGGGATTATTACTTCCTAAAGTTGACACTCTTCCAAACCCATTTTCATCAATATAATCATCATAGGTAGAAGGCATGCTATCATCATAACAACTTTGCATATCAAAACTTGGGAGGCTAAAAATATCATCATTATTAAACATAGAATCCCCAAGCTTGGGACAAACATTAATTTCAGCAAATATATTCTCAAATATGTCATCCTCATCAAACATAGCTTCCCCAAGCTTGGGCATTTTCATATCATAAGCATAATCACTCTCATCATTAATAGTATGGATAGCACCAATAGTATAGCAATTATCATATTCTTCCAAGCAAGTGCCAAAAAGATTTTCAAGATCATAAGAAGTATCATTATATTCCCAATCATAATCATCACAACAAGCAATAGGCATAACGAGATCATCATCAAGTGCATCATCTTCCACAATTATTTTTGATTCATTTTCATGAGGCACAACAATAATAGGAGCAACATAATTTGTGAGAGATACCTTTTTACCTCTCTTCCTTTTTCTTTTCTTCTTCTTCACCACATCATGTGTGGGTTCAATCCTCTTTTGGGAGCTCCTTATTGATGAGACTGGTTGGATAGAAGGCTCCTCCTCATTACCTGATTCATCATAAGAAATAATAGGAGAATATTGGGAAGCATCTTCCCTTTTGTTAGTATTCTCTTCATCCTCTATTTGTTTTCTTTTCTTTATGTAATTGGAAATATAAGGATTTTCAATGCAATTCACCGCACAATACATATAAATTTCCTCTAGATTAAAACCAAGAAGTTTATAACGGGCAAAATCTGGGAGATAGTTGGTTATACGTTTCATTTCTTCATAGCCCATAAGCAAACTGAGTTCATTATAATGTGCAAGGGAAATCAAGTCATCACAATTTTTGGACACGATTAGATCGTGAAACAATTTGCATCAGATAGTTAAATGACCCCGTTCATTGCAAAGTTCACAAGCACGGCTAAGAAAATTTAAATCTTCAGCACAAACATCTAGCCTTTCTTGCAACCATTTAGTTTCGAAATACTTATGCCTCTTGCAATATCTATTTTCCCTATTTGGTGTGTACTTGCAAACCCAATGCACTCCACAAAAATTGACATGTTTATAGGAGACATTTTCATCATAACTAGTGCAATCATCATTAGTACCATGGATATTCAAGGAGTTCATACTAACAACATTGCAATCATGCTCATCATTCAAATATTTAGTGCCAAACATTTTATGCATTCTTCTTCTAACACTTTGGCACAATTTTCCTTCCCATCATACTCACGAAAGATATTAAAAAGATGAAGCGTATGAGACAAACTCAATTCCATTTTTTTGTAGTTTTCTTTTATAAACTAAACTAGTGCTAAAACAAGAAACAAAAAGATGTGATTGCAAGATCGAAAGATATACCTTCAAGCACTCACCTCCCCGGCAACGGCGCCAGAAAAGAGCTTAGTTGACAGGGTGTGAGTGCTGCTTACCTAGCCTCCCCGGCAACGGCGCCAGAAACTGCTTGATGTCTACTACGCAACCTTCTCCTTGTAGACGTTGTTGGGCTTCCAAGTGCAGAGGTTTGTAGGACAGTAGCAAATTTCCCTCAAGTGGATGACCTAAGGTTTATCAATCCGTGGGAGGCATAGGATGAAGATGGTCTCTCTCAAGCAACCCTGCAACCAAATAACAAAGAGTCTCTTGTGTCCCCAACACACCCAACAATGGTAAATTGTATAGGTGCACTAGTTCGGCGAAGAGATGGTGATACAAGTGCAATATGGATGGTAGATATAGGTTTTTGTAATCTGAAAAAATATAAAAACAGCAAGGTAACTAATGATAAAAGTGAGCGTAAACGGTATTGCATGCTAGGAAACAAGGCCTAGGGTTCATACTTTCACTAGTGCAAGTTCTCTCAACAATAATAACATAATTGGATCATATAACTATCCCTCAACATGCAACAAAGAGTCACTCCAAAGTCACTAATAGCGGAGAACAAACGAAGAGATTATGGTAGGGTACAAAACCACCTCAAAGTTATTCTTTCCAATCAATCTGTTGGGCTATTCCTATAAGTGTCACAAACGGCCCTAGAGTTCGTACTAGAATAACACCTTAAGACACAAATCAACCAAAACCCTAATGTCACCTCAAGTATCCGTGGGTATGATTATACGATATGCATCACACAATCTCAGATTCATCTATTCAACCAACACATAGAACCTCAAAGAGTGCCCCAAAGTTTCTACCGGAGAATCAAGACGAAAACGTGTGCCAACCCCTATGCATAGGTTCATGGGCGGAACCCGCAAGTTGATCACCAAAACATACATCAAGTGAATCACGTGATATCCCATTGTCACCACAGATACGCACGGCAAGACATACATCAAGTGTTCTCAAATCATTAAAGACTCAATCCGATAAGATTACTTCAAAGGGAAAACTAAATCCATTACAAGAGAGTAGAGGGGGAGAAGTAACATAAGATCCAACTATAATAACAAAGCTCGCGATACATCAAGATCATGCCAAATCAAGAACACGAGAGAGAGAGAGAGAGAGAGAGAGAGAGAGAGAGATCAAACACATAGCTACTGGTACATAGCCTCAGCCCCGAGGGTGAACTACTCCCTCCTCATCATGGAGAGCACCGGGATGATGAAGATGGCCACGGATGAGGGTTCCCCCCTCCGGCAGGGTGCCGGAACAGGGTCCCGATTGGTTTTTGGTGGCTACAGAGGCTTGCGGCGGCGGAACTCCCGATCTATTATGTTCTCCGAAGTTTTTAGGGTATATGGGTATATATAGGTGAAAGAAGTACGTCAGGGGAGCCACGAGGGTAGAGGGCGCACCCTAGGGGGGTGGGCGCGCCCCCTACCCCGTGGCTTCCTCATCTCTTTCCTGACGTGCACTCCAAGTTTTTCCGGTAGCTTTCCTTCCAAAAACTAGTTGACCCGTTGCGCCAAATGGCGCAGAGACCCGCTAAAGACATGTTGTCGATGAAAATAGTTTCATTTTGTAAAAACATATTCAATACTAGTAGTAGAAAGCACATGTGCTAGACCATGCTATATTGAAAATATATTTATCACCCTGAGAAATCAGAGTGTGAAAAACAAACCATATTTGTATAACATGTGTAGGCAGTTAAGGAAGCTTTTTTTAGATGAAATATGGTTATCGCGCTGAGAAATCTGAGTTTGAAAAGAAAAATTTATATAAGAACATTAAATGGCAGAATAACCCAGTGGCAACATGTAGTGCTAAATGTTAACTACAAATCCGTAGGTTATCCGTTTGGGCATCTTTCTCGTTTTTCTAAATTTTGAAATTGCAATATACTGGTATGCTTTCCTCTGCCTCATCAATCCCCACAATCGAGATGTACGGAGGCAGCTCTATGCATGAGAAGGGCTTTCAAGAAAGGGCTTTCAAGTGGCACGCTCTCTGGATGACCCATTGTGCCAAATGGCGCAAAGGCCCATTTAAAACCATGAACACTTTGAAAATATTTGCATTTGTTAATAACTATACGCTTGAGCAATCACATAGGACACGAATTGTAACTACTTTTATAAAAAAGAATAGACTTGTCTTTCAAAATATATACTTGAGCATGCATAATTTGTTATGTTATTCAGGAACACAAACACATAAGTTTTAAAAAAATCAAACAAAGAATTAAATGTAAATAGTAGCTTAATGTAATTGTGCAACAAATTAGAACATCGGTGGGTCAAATAACTGAGCCTGCAATTAGAAAGTCCAAATAGCTTACGCTAAAAAGAAGGTAAACATAGGCGACACAGTAAAAAAGAAGGTAAATATAGGTGACACAATAAAGCCAGGTTTGATGAACTCCATTGCACACTTTGTGGTGTTTGATGAATAAAGCTACCCCTCATAAAAGTGACACAATAAAATGTACTTAATACACGATGAACATTTCTTAGAAATAGTGGTCGATTACATCATATAATTTGGTTCTGTACAAAAGAAAGTGTCCTCTTTTGTGTATATATATCCTAAACACCACCCCTTGCGATGAACTCTCTGTCTTTGTCCACAAATTTGGTTATTCACCATCCAGCATGTCAGTTGCAGTCTCCTGAAGCATAGGAACAACATAAGTTAAAACAATGTAGTCAAACATACACTAAGAATATACTCATGGGCATTATCGACAGATTAAACCAAAGTTATAGTGCACAGGTTCTCTGTAAAGAATTAACCTGAGAAGGTCATTCTTCAAGCTGACTCCTAGGTCCTAGCAGAAGATGATGCATCTAAGCGAAGCTGCCTGGAGATTTCTTATATGTCCCTTGCTCTCTACTGCAACAGATGGTTGGAATGGCATATAAGATAAGTGTGAGGTCTCGTGTAAGCTCACTCTCAAAAGGCACATTCAAGATGTGTATGTAATGATATAGATGCGTTATTAATTAAGTAACCTGAATAAGTTGTTGCATATTTCTTCTAGGGACAACTGTTTACATATTTCTTCTATATCCATTGCTCTCTGATGTATCGATTAAAATGGCAAACAAAGTAATTCTTAGGCATTGATATTACTGACTTACTTGTTCGCAGGCATATACTGAAATCGAGGGCATAAACGTAATATGTTATAGCATATATCTGTACTGTAAGTAACAAAAGAGTAGTCTCTTTCCTTTTTTTCCCACATAACAGTCTACTTACCTGATGCACTTGGATAACAGGAACATAAGAAAACACCAATGACTAATCATTTGAAGGCTGCATGGTGAGTCCTACACATGGCTAGTTAAGCCCTCTTGCCAAGCTGGAAAGTTTCTTACAAATGCGGAAATATCCATAAGATTGCATCTCTCCTGTTCTACTCAAATAATATTTTGTATATATCAGAGGTTTCAAAATCTAAGTACCAGTTAACTCCTATTGTGTTTGTTTGTATATATATCATTGGTCTGTTTTATTCTAGAGCCTTACTAACCAAATAAAGATCAAAAATTTGAAGTAAATTCTATGCCTAGAAACCAAATAAGAACTACATTGAAAATATTTATGAATTACTACAACTATTCAGACCATTTTAGACTACTTTATTATGAGACTGTAATCAAGAATAATGAATGTAGGTGATCTGATATCTTGTTCGAACAATAAAATAAATAAGGACAGACAGGCAATGGATTTGACCAACAAAACCAAATACTTCTAGATCTGTACGAACTTCTAAAGAATTGATCAAATCTTAAAATTTGGAAAGGCTAAGCAGATAGAGTAATGATATGTTACACGAATAAGCAAGCATGTCTGCTGACCATAAATAGTAGTTGATTAGCGATGATGCACTCAATGCGAAGTGGTGTTTCCATGCCTATTAGGATAAAGGTATTCTTTTCTGCAAGGATAAACATGGAAGTGGAGTGATCAAGCACACCGAAAAGAGTTTTCATGAATTAAAAATAATAAACAGAATATGGAAATAAGTGTTTTGAAACATAGAATTTTGGAGCTGCACAAAAGATGCAGCTGAAGAGGAGGACACCCCTAAATGAAAACCTCGAGTTAAAAAATTAAGCTAGCAAACCAGTCTGACCTATTATATATCACACATGGACAGTAGCACCTACATATTGAAGCAACAAAATTGACCAAAAAAAATCCCCATATATGAACATCACAATCTGTGGGCATTAACTAAACACAAATTAAGCATAGATGTTGTCGGGTAGAAGCTAATATTATAGGATAGGTGACCTACAGTGAAACACATGATATAACACAAAGTTAAAGTATGCTTAGCAGAGGAATTTAGCAACAACACAAGGGAACAGATCTGGGGTGTACCTATAGGTAATTAATCTCTGCATAGATGGCACAGAGTAGTAACTGCCTTGATTTCTTTGTTGTCCCAGCCCCCTTTCCAGTAGCACAGCTCCCTTTTAGAAATTATTGTGGTCAGAAATGAACAATCGCTATGTCTATCTAGGCCTAAAGAACGCATAGGTAGACAGACAGTATAAGAATTGACACCTTTTTTTTGGTCATCTACCCCTGGTCATCCTTATCATTCTTTCCTTCAATAGAAGATGAAAGAGCTTCAGCCTTATCATCAGACTTCTCCTGGTGCACCTAGAAAACCAAGTAGTTTGGTAACGGAGCAAGATGAGATATTAATATCCAAAGGTAAATAAATTGGCTCGGACGGTCTCACTCACTCAATCAGTTAGATGACTTGAATAGAATTTCTTTATGGCCATCTATATATTTGTATCTCCGTAAAACATGCGACACTAAGTTTTCTTCCTCATGTGAGATAAGCATTTGATTGTACAATTGTGCAATTGAGCAAGGCATGAGAGAAAGCTATATCAACACAGCACCTGTAAGTTTTCTTCCTCATGTGAGATAAGCATTTGACTGTACAATTGCGCAATCAAGCAAGGCATGAGAGAAAGCTATATTAACACATCAGTTATCTTTTGGTGTACAATCGAGTTGCTTTCATATGAGATCTAAAACATGTGCATTCACACGTGCTTATATGAGTAGTAGAAAAGAAGCTTTGCCTAATAAGAAGGACCCAATAATCATTTTTTTGGAAAAGGCATGAAGAGAAAACATTATATTTAGGAGGGCACAAAAATACAGAGAAGACGGAGAGAAAGACCAAGAAGCAAAATCCAAGAAACATCCTTTCAAAAGCCCAGGAAGAATCACCAGGCGAGAAAACACAAGACCCTACAAATACCATGGAAAGCATTTTTTTTCCTGATAGGAGAAGGCAGCCCAAAAGGAAACATCAGAAGAAAGACTAAGAAACAAGTTTTCGAAAAGGAATGACAAGAAAAAGAAGTAAACAAAAGGAGAGGCAACCTAGCTGGGAAACAAAAAATCCAGAGAACACAAAGAGCAAGCCCAAGAAGCAAAACCCAAGACACATCTTTCAAAAAGCCCATGAAGAATTATAAGCCCAAAAAACACAAAGCCCTGTAAACCCCATGTAAAATAAATCTGTAATAAAAGAGAGGAGCGGCCCAAAGGCCCAACAGAAGGAGCACCAATAAATAAGCAAGACATCAATTATTTGGGCCCACGTGGGAACATTGAAGAAGAAGCTCAAAGAGGCACTATAAGCAGTACCAAGAATCTTGTTGTGTAAGCAAGAGGCATTTTTTTCTCCAGGCCCCCCAAGGAGCAGGAAACAAGAGGGGTGATCAATGGATTGTGAAGAATCAAATTAGAAAGGGCCATTTCTACTTTGTAAAACATAGAAAGAAGACACAGCAAGCCCACAGGGCAGACATATGAAGAATAAAATGTCTAAAGACTTTATTGCATTGGAGGAATTAATCCAAGAAGTACAAAGCTGGCACACAGGCATGAATAGACAGTCAATAGAAGAGAGCTAAAGAAAACGGAGAGAGGACAGCAGATGAGTACAGAGAGTCCAAGAGATCACGAGTATGGTGTGTTTAGATGCTGTGGACGCTTCGATTCAATCGTACACTAATCATGCACGCAAATGTGTACGATCAAGATCAAGGACTCACGGAAGATATCACAACACAACTCTACAATAAAATAAGTCATACAAGCATCATAATACAAGCCGGGGGCCTCGAGGGCTCGAATACAAGTGCTCGATCATAGACGAAGTCAGCGAAGCAACAATATCTCGAGTACGCATATAAGTTAATCAAGTTTGCCTTAAGAAGGCTAGCACAAACCGGGATACAGATCGAAGAGGAGCAGGCCTCCCGCTCGGGATCCTCCTAGCTACTCCCCGGTCGCCGCCATGGCTGCACGTAGTAGTAGGCACCTCCGAGTAGTAGTCGCCATCAACGGTGGCGTCCGCCCTGGCTCCATAGTCCGATTGCAGCAATCGGGTAGAGATAGGGAAAAGGGGAACAAGGCAACCGTGAGTACTCATCCAAAGTACTGCAAGCAAGGAGCTACACTACATATGCATGGATATATGTGTAAAGGCCATATCGATGGACCTGAATCGCAGAATGCCGTAATAAGAGGGGATAGCTAGTCTTAACGAAGACTACGCTCGACACCGCCTTGCATGCATGTAAGAGGACAACGGAAGTCCTCCAAGTAACATCATATAGCAATAATCCTACCCGCAATCCTCGCCATAACCCCGAGCGAGAGCGACCACCGGTTGTATCCGCACTTGGAAGGGTGTGTTTTATCAAGTATCCGGTTCTAGTTGTCATAAGCTCAAGGTACAACTCCAAGTCGCCCTGTTATCAAGATCACGGCTATCCGAATAGATTAACTTCACCGCAGGGTGCACCATCTTACCCAAAGACGCTTGATCCCATTTGGCCGGACACACTTTCCGGTCATGCCCGCCGCCAGAAGATCAACACGCCGCAGCCCCACCTAGGCACAACAGAGGCCAAGACGCGGTCTAAACCTGCTAAGCCGCAGGGTCCGGGCCCATCGCCTCGAGCACACTCAAGACGCTATGAGGGCGGCCGAAGCGCACTCTAGCCTAACAGCGTTCCAGCCCAATCCGGCAAGGCCGCTCCGTCGCCGACGTCTCAAGTATTTCGCCGATACCACGACGCCGGATACCCATAACTACTCCCGCGAGATGGTTAGTGCGATAAGCTCAGAGCCAACCCAGATCAAATACCAAGACCTCGTTAAGTGTGTTAAGTAACATGAACGCCGAACAGGCCAGCCCACCTCTCCCTAGGCGGTCTCAACCTGCCTGCCGCCCGCCACAATGATCCACTCGCGGGTGCTCCATCACCGACCCGACTTTAGTCTCACATGTATCATGTATAAGTATATAGTATATACCGTGATCAACTCCCGAGTGATCACGGCCCGATAGTATAGCACGCGCATGCACAAGAAAGTAGGGCCACAGATGAAAGTACTAGCATCCTATACTAAGCATATAGGATTGCGTAAGGTAACAATGGTTACAAGGACAAAGCTATGCAAAGAAAGATAGGAGTATCCAAAACAAGAATATGCTATGCTACTCTAATGCAAGCAAAGTAGATAAGAGTAGGCGATATCCGTGATCAAGGGGGCTTGCCTGGTTGCTCGGCAAGAGAGAGGGGTCACAACACCGTAGTCGAACCGCCACCGCAGCGTCGGTCTCGTAGTCTACCGAAGAGAAGAGGGGGAAGAAACAATGAATACAAGTAACAGATGCATAACGATGCATGACATGCCAAGAAGCGATGCTAGGCGTGCCCTAACGCGGCAAGAAGGGTACTGGTTTAGGGGGGGAAAACATCCGGGAAGTTATCCCGGTTCCGGACGTCTGTCACGATGATGAACCGAGAGGAAAGTTTGCAGGTTCGATAGGTTAGAGACGTGTGGTGGACGAACGGATCGCGATCCGGATTCGCCTCGCGCTCGAGCAACTTTCATGTTGAAATTATTTTAATCCGGATTACGGATTAAAAGATATGATTTATAAAAGATTTTATTAATTTCGGAATTTTAATTAATTATTTAATTAATTTCGAAATGGCATTTATGACATCAAGATGATGTCATGCCGACATCATCATCAACAGGTTGACTAAGTCAACCCCGATGTGGGTCCCGCATGTCATTCACTAATGGCTAATCAACCTAATCGATTAATTAACATTTCTTAATTAAGTTAATTAGCCTAATCAAAGTTTAATTAACCTTAGTTAATTAAGTTAATTAATAATTAGTGTTAATTAATTCAGAATTAATTAGTTTAATTAATTACCCAATTAATTTAACTAATGATTAGATTTAACTAATCCGAATTAATTAGTTTAATTAATTACTCAATTAATTAATTAACTAATTATTTAGTAATTAATTTAATTCATTTTATTTCCATTTTAACTTGCTTTTAATTAAACACGTTATTTTGTTTTAATTTGGGGGTGGGGCCCCACGCTCGCTGGCTGTGGCCAACCGGGTGGTGCGGGCGACGCGGGCGGCGCTCGAATCGGGCACTAACCGGCCTTTGGTGGCGCGACCAGATGACGAGGGCGCCGAGGCCACTGGGGCGGCTGCACGGCAGCAAGCAGCGACGCCATGAGTCGGGCGACGCAAGGGTGGTGGTGGCCGAGCCGAGAGTCACATGGGGGAAGACGGGGCTTGGTCGGGGAGGCGGCGAGGAGCCGAACGGGGGAGCGAGGGGGTCAAGGCGTCGCTAGGGCGCCGGAGTGGGTCGTCGTCGGAGGGAGGAAGGGGAGAGGGAGCCACTCGGTGGTCGGGCGGTCGGGGCCAGCAGGGAGGAAGAGGAACGGGGGGCGGGGGGTCTGGTCATGGGCGCCCGATCCGGCGACGGGCCGGGTCGGGGACACGGCGACGAGCGGGGGAGCCGGGGAGCCGGAGGGGGAACTGCGTGGGCGGAGCCATCGCCGACGGGAGGGGGAGGAGAGGGGCCTCACAGTGGGGGAGGGGCCTAGGCGGCGGGCTCGGAGGGGCGGGAGTCCGTGGGAGGGGTCGGGCCCGCGACGGGAGGCGAGGCCGAGCCATGGAGGCGGAGGTGCGTGGGCTCTGGGGGGCGACGGAGGGAGGGAGGGAGCTCCTGGCAAGGCGGAGGAGGAGGAGGACCGGGGCCGCGTGGGTGGGCGGGGTCGGCGGCGCAGGTGGGAGGACGGCGGGGGGTGCTCGGTCGGGGGCCTCCTCCGCCCGATCCAGATCGGGTCGGGAGCGGGGGGGCGGCGCGGGGGGGCATCGGTCGGTGGCTAGGGTTAGCCGCCGGGTGGGGGGGTTAGTGGGGTGGCGGCTGGGCCGGTGGGCCGCCCAGGGGGGAGAAGGGGGAAATGGGCCAAGGGGAGGGCGCCGACTGGCTGGGCTAGGGGGGTTCTTCCCCCACCACTGGTTTTCTTTTATTTTTCTTTTATTATTTTTCCTTTTCTGTTTTTATTTTATTTAAAATGCTCTGACATTTGTAAATATTATTGCACCCCACCAATATTAGGTTAGGTATTTTAGAAAACCCCGGAACATTTTAGAACTTATTTTCGGAACCTTTTATCGTTTGTTTCATTTTTGATTTTTGTTTTAGGTCGGTTTTGAATCAACGAGAGGTTAATTAACATAACCGGTTGATTACTGTTGCATAACCATCCGGGCGTTACAAATCTCCTCTACTACAAGAAATCTCGTCCCGAGATTTAGGAGGTAGAAGGAAGAGTGCGGATATTCATCTCAGAGACGATCCTCGCTCCTGTGTGGCTTCATCTTCGAGTGATTCACCATCGGACTTTGAGGAATTTGATCGCCTTCCGACGTGTGCGGCGTTCAGCTTGGTCGAGAATGCGGACCGGATGCTCTTTATAGGAGAGGTCCTGTTGCAATTCGAGCACTTCATGGTCCATCGCCGGATTGGGTCCTTGAAGCAGCGTCCGAGTTGGGACACGTGGAACACATCGTGAACCCGAGAAAGGTTCGACGGAAGCTCCAGCTTGATATGCCACTTTTCCACGCCTTTCCGAATAGTGAAAGGGCCAATATAGCGAGGAGCTAACTTGCCCTTGATCCCGGCGGTGAGCACCCTTCATTGGTGTAACGCGAAGATAGGCCTTTTCGCCAAAGTTGATAGACCATGTCTTTGTGATGACGGTCATAATTACTTTTGACGCGATCGAGCAGTCTTGAGATTCTCGCGAATAATGCGGACTTGTTCTTCGCATGTTGGATAATATCCGACCAAGAGTGGACGCTCCCGCTTCGACCAGTTCGAGGGGTTCGCACTTTCGTCCATATAACACTTCAAGGGGCCATCTTCGACTAGCTTGATAGCTATTATTATAAGAGAACTCAAAGATACGGAGAGATTCCTCCCATTTCTTGCCGAATGAGACGACACAAGCTCAAGCATGTCTTCGAGAATTTGGTTGACACGCTCAACTTGCCCTTGAGATCATGGATGAAAAGCAAGATCGAAAGATAAATGAGTCCCCATAGCTTCTTGAAAACTTGCCCGTAATCTTGAAGTGAATAAGCTGCCACGGTCCGAACCGATAATCAGTGGAATACCGTGAAGTGAAACAATTTCGACATATAGAGCGTTGCAAGTCGGCTAGCAAAGGATCGCTTTTCGACCGCCGTAAAATGTGCAACTTTAGAAAGCCGTCAATGACGACAAGAATAGCATCATTACCTTTCTCGCGATTTGGGAAATCCAAAGGATGAAGTCCATTTCAACATGGTCCCATTTCCATTCGGGAATAGAGATAAGTTGCAGAGTTCCAAAGAGGCTTTTGATGTTCGCTTTGATACGACGGCAAACGCCACACTCGTAAACATAGCGAGCAATGTCCCGCTTCATATTAGACCACCGTAATCTCTCGATTTAATGTCTTGATACATCTTTGTACCGCTGTGGTGGATACATAGAGGAGTATCATGAACTTCTTGCATAACCTTCCGAGTCATATTCAGATTTTCCTTCTTACATGGCACCACTAGGCGGCCTTTGAAGTACAAGGCGCCATCATCAGCAATAGTGAAGGATGAGGGATTTCCTTTCCTGATGTCTTGTTTAAGCTTATAGACTTCAGAGTCAAATCCTCGCATTGTCTTTATGGTGCCCACGAGATCGGGTTCAACAGCCGTGGTATAAAGGGAACCCCGGGGAACAACACGGAGATTCATCTTTTGAAGTCCGGAGGAGGGGAGCGAGTGCACTTGAGGAACAATATGGAGGTTCACCTGCTGAATTCTTCAACAAGTGAGGGCTGAACTTTGTGAACTCAAGGTGGTTGCAGAAGACTTATGCTCAAGGCATCAGCCATTACATTAGCCTTGCTCGGGCGATAGGAAATACCCAAATCAAAGTCTCGCAGCAGTCTCCATCCATCTCGCCGACGGAGGTTCAGGTCCTGGCTGAGTAAACAGATACTTCAGACTTTGGTGGTCAGTAGATCTCGCAACGACACGAGAAGGTAATGTCGCCATCGCTTTAGTGCATGAATGACGGCAGCAAGTTCGAGGTCATGAACTCGGGTAGTTCTCTCGTGAGGGCGAACTGCCGAGAGGCATAAGCAACCACTTTGCGCTCTTGCATTAGGACACCGCCTAAACCTTGACGAGAAGCGCCGCAAAGAAATGACGAAGTCCTTCTTAGTATCGTGGAGCTAGCATCGGGCATCGTCAACTTGTGTTTGAGTGCTCGAAACTTTCCCGACATTTATCTCGCCCATTGGAACTTGACGCCTTTATGCAACAGCTTAGTCGAGGCTCGGCAATCTTGGAGAAGTTCTCGATTTAATCGACGGCAATAGCTAGCGAGACCGAGAAAACTTCGACTTGCTTAACGCTCTTCGGAGGAGTCCAATCGAGAATAGCCTGAACTCGTTCGGGGTTGACGGCAATACCATCCTTAGAAATGACATGCCCAAGATAGGTTACTTCGGAAGCCGAATTCACATTTGGAGAACTTGGCATAGAGTTGATGCTCCGTAGCTTTTCCAAAGACAAGACGAAGATGTTCAAGATGTTCTTCTTCATTCTTGAATAGATCAGATATCATCCAGATAAACCACGATTTAACTTGTCGAGGTAATCCATGAATATATAGTTCATCAAAGCGAGAGAAGGTGGCTGGAGCATTGGTTGCCGAAGACATGACGGTGTACTCGTAAGAACCATAACGAGTCACGAATGCGGTCTTGGGGATATCCTCCTCACGAACACGGATCTGGTGGTAACCCAACCTCAAGTTGAGTTTCGAGAACACTGACGAACCAGCCAGCTTGATCATAAAGATCATTGATCCGAGGAAGAGGATACTTATTCGAATAGTAGCTTGATTTATAGGACGGTAGTCTTGGACCAATCGGTTTGTCCCATCCTTCTTCTTGACAAAGAGATAAGGTGCTCCCCAAGGAGAGCAACTTGGGCTAATGAAACCGCTTTGAAGAGATTTGTCGATTTCTCCTTTAGCTCAAGGAGTTCATGCGGCGGCATCTTGTAGGGACGCTTGGCTATAGGAGTGGTGCCGGTTTCAAGTCGATGACGAATTCGACAGCTCTAGGTGGGGAATCCTCGAAGTTCTTCAGAAAGACGCCTTGGAAATCGCAAACGACGTGAATGTTTTCAATTCCTCGAGGGTGCGGCGCTCAATGCATTCAATGCATAGAGCCTTGCCTCGCATCTTGAACCGCACGAGCATTGTAGCTACGATTTCATCGAAGGGTGCAGCAGATGGACGGTCTTAGTGGCGCAAACGATTGACGCCAGATGCGCTTTCAACCAATTCATTCCGTAATGAGGTCAATGCTACAAGACTTCAAAGACGATAGGAGAGACAAGGAATTCCATTCCTTCGATTTCAACGGGACGCTGCTGCAAATCATGGAAGTCCGACATTGGCCCGCGGGGGTGTGTACTAATAGTGAAGCATTCATGTCTTCACTTTTAATGCCATGCATGAATGCAAAATCTTCAGACATGAATGAATGCGATGCCCCAGATCAAATAAGACGATGTCGGTACTCGAATTTACGAGAAGTGTACCCATCACAAGAGAGTGTTGGTCTTGAGCTTCGCTCAGATCAACATGGTTGGCCCGAGCTTGCCCATAAGACTTGCGCTGTTGTTGCGGTTCGGTGTTTCCACGGCCACCGCCGGAAGGGCCGCTTGATTCGGTTTCGTTGCATTCTCTAGCACGGTGCTCGGCTGTCCGCACCAAGCACAAACCATTATTGGGAGGGAACATGAGCTTGGGGTGGTGGAGCTGGAAGCTTCGCCGCTTAGTTGTAGGCGCACGAGGTGTAGCATAGTTCTCGCTTTGAAGCGTATGCATTCGGCCGGTACATGCTATTGGGAATCCATATCTTGCGCTTCGCGAGGACGGGCCCAAGATGAGCCCGAGTCACGTTGCGCCGTTAGAGCTCGTATTCCTGCACCAGTTTCGACATTGATAGCTTTGTTCACCAAGGTGGCGAAATCAGCAAAGTCGCACTAGAAGTGCGAGCTTGATGTCGCCTTGAAGACCGCCACGAACTTCTCCCGCTGCGGCATCGCTTGTAATGTCCTCTTCAAAGATAGCGAGACAAGTCCAGAACTCGCCGATAGGCTTCAACAGCCTTGTTGCCTTGGGTGAGGTTATGAACTCACGCTTCTTCCGTCCATGACCCTTGAGGGATGAAGCGGCACGGAAGGCACCGAAGTCCGCCAGTGATGAGTGTTCCAACCGGCAGAGTACGCCGGTGGCTGTCCCACCATTGAGTGCGGGTCCTTCAGAAGAAGGATGCAAAGGTGACATAGTGGCAGGGCTACATCAGCAGACTCCATCTCATAGGTGATGTCACGGAGCTACCATCAAGATCCGGTGGCTGAGTTGAGCTGCGGTACACGCCGGGTTCAGCGTATGAAATCTCGCAGAGTTGTCCCGCTTGGGTCTTTGGTGCATATTGGGGCGAGGAACTGAGCCATCATGTTCTCCATGAACTGGCGATTCATCTCAAGCTGTTGGACCATACCAGCCATGTACTCAAAGCGGTGGTGGGAAGTTGGCACCACGACCACGACTGCTGGCCTAACCATCCCGCTATTATATAACAGGTAGTTCAAGATTTGAGAAATTAAGCAAGAGACAGAATCATTCATGATGAAACATGCATAATGGAAGTAGCATGATGGGAACTACATAGTAGTTGGCATATCTTACAAAAGGAATCATGCATAGAGTTCGATACATAGAGTCCAAAGACATAGACTACTACATCATAGGCGCACATGTGCTCATGGCGAATACATCAAATACTAACAAGCAAGTCTACATCAGCCCCACGCTGCATCATGGAGGTAGTCAGAGCTGAAAGTCGATAGTGCGGCAAAGGATAGTCCTCCACGCCGCTGACTGGGGCCGCGGATACTCGTGCTGAATCCGACGCCCGTGTGGCGTAAAGGGGCCAAGCGCGGAGAGTAGCCTCCCACGCCCGCCAACCAACACCCGGGCATCACGGTCTCTGGCGGGTAGATCGCAGAACGCGCAGCTCTCCGGAACGGACAAAGGGTGCATCAGCGCCGAGCACGGTAGAGGTGCCGACGGGTGATGTACAACTCGTGGCGAAGAGCTCGTTAGCTCGATCCAGCCCATCGCGATGCGTAACAAAGTTCGATGGTGGAAGGGCTCTCGGTGACATGGTGTAGGCAGCAGTAGTAACCTCCTCACCAACATCGACGCGATAGCAATGTGCTCAAGGGGAGGTGTCCAACTCTCGATACTCGCACGAAGACGGTCGAGCAAAGATAAGCGAAGATCGTGGATCGCCATATCGATAGTCACTCCAACACCATGTGCGGTGTGCAACACAAGAGTGGACTCATACTCCGAGAGTAGAGGTGGACGATGGCGCTGCATCGCTCCTCGGTTGTAGTCCCGGTACTCCTCATAGACGGTGTACTCAGGTGCCGCCGATAACCCGATAGGTCATCATCTCGGCTAGCACCGCAGTGATCCCGAGGCACCAATGGCCGCCGTGGTGGCGCACGACCGCCTCGTGGGTTCCATCCGAAAACAAAGACGCTTCAAAGGAGTCAAATGACAGGTGGAAATTGTTCAAATACAATTCCAAAAACAACTAAGGCTATATCCATCTTCGGGTGAATGCGGTCACGGGATCCTAGTGATAGTTAGTAAAATCGCTTAACCCGAGTAGAAGAGAGTCCGAGTCCCGAGTAAAGGTCGAGGAGTAAAAGATCCTAGTACCACCCGATGGCGATGTGGGCCCGTAAGGCACACAGCCAAGTTAGTAAAAGTTTTGCAATGTCTAGACTCGACTTCGCCAAGGAGTGTGGAAGGGGATTCTCACAGCAATGGCTCGATATTAACTTCAGACGCTTCGATTCAATCAGACACTAATCATGCACGCAAATGTGTACGATCAAGATCAAGGACTCACGGAAGATATCACAACACAACTCTACAATAAAATAAGTCATACAAGCATCATAATACAAGCCGTGGGCCTCGAGGGCTCGAATACAAGTGCTCGATCATAGACGAAGTCACGAAGCAACAATATCTCGAGTACGCATATAAGTTAATCAAGTTTGCCTTAAGAAGGCTAGCACAAACCGATACAGATCGAAGAGGAGCAGCCTCCCGCCTCGATCCTCCTAGCTACTCCCCGGTCGCCGCCACGGGCTGCACGTAGTAGTAGGCACCTCCGAGTAGTAGTCGCCATCAACGGTGGCGTCTCGCCCTGGCTCCATAGTCCGATTGCAGCAATCGGGTAGAGATAGGGGAAAAGGGGAACAAGGCAACCGTGAGTACTCATCCAAAGTACTGCAAGCAAGGAGCTACACTACATATGCATGGATATATGTGTAAAGGCCATATCAAGGACCGAATCGCAGAATGCCGTAATAAGAGGGGATAGTTAGTCTTAACGAAGACTACGCTTCGACACTGCCTTGCATGCATGTAAGAGGACAACGGAAGTCCTCCAAGTAACATCATATAGCAATAATCCTACCCGCAATCCTCGCCATAACCCCGAGCGAGAGCGACCACGGTTGTATCCGCACTTGGAAGGGTGTGTTTTATCAAGTATCCGGTTCTAGTTGTCATAAGCTCAAGGTACAACTCCAAGTCGCCCTCACATCAAGATCACGGCTATCCGAATAGATTAACTCACTGCAGGGTGCACCATCTTACCCAAAGACGCTTGATCCCATTTGGCGGACACACTTTCCGGTCATGCCCGCCACAGAAGATCAACACGCCGCAGCCCCACCTAGGCACAACAGAGAGGCCAAGACGCCGGTTCAAACCTAAGCGCGCAGGGTCCTGGGCCCATCGCCTCGAGCACACCAAGACGCTATGAGGGCGGCCGGAAGCGCACTCTAGCCTAACAGCGCTCCAGCCCAATCCGGCGCCGCCCGCCGTCCGACGTCTCAAGTACTTCGGCCGATACCACGACGCCGGATACCCATAACTACTCCCTCAGAGATGGTTAGTGCGATAAGCTCAGAGCCAACCCAGATCAAATACCAAGACCTCGTTAATGTGTTAAGTAACCGCTGAACGCCGAACAGCTGTGCCCACTCTCTCCTAGGCGGTCTCAACTCGCCTGCCGCCTCCGCCACAATGATCCACTCATGGTGCTCCATCACCGACCCGACTTTAGTCTCACATGTATCATGTATAAGTATATAGTATATACCCGTGATCAACTCCCGAGTGATCACGGCCCGATAGTATAGCACGCGCATGCACAAGAAAGTAGGGCCACAGATGAAAGTACTAGCATCCTATACTAAGCATATAGGATTGCGTAAGGTAACAATGGTTACAAGGACAAAGCTATGCAGCAAAGATAGGAGTATCCAAAACAAGAATATGCTATGCTACTCTAATGCAAGCAAAGTAGATAAGAGTAGGCGATATCCGTGATCAAGGGGGGCTTGCCGGTTGCTCGGCAAGAGAGAGGGTCACAACACCGTAGTCGAACCGCCACCGCAGCTGGCTTGGCCTCAGTAGTCACCAAGAGAAGAGGGGAAGAAACAATGAATACAAGTAATGATGCATAACGATGCATGACATGCCAAGAAGCGATGCTAGGCGTGCCCTAACGTGGTAAGAAGGGTACCGGTTTAGGGGAAAACATCCGGAAGTTATCCTGCCCGGACGCCCACGATGATGAACCGGAGAGGAAAGTTTGCAGTGTTCGATAGGTTAGAGACGTGTGGTGGACGAACGGATCGCGATCCGGATTCGCCTCGTCGCTCGAGCAACTTTCATGTTGAAATTATTTTAATCCGGATTACGGATTAAAAGATATGATTTATAAAAGATTTTATTAATTTCTCGAATTTTAATTAATTATTTAATTAATTTCGAAATGGCATTTATGACATCAAGATGATGTCATGCCGACATCATCATCAATGTGGTTGACTAAGTCAACCCCGGTGTGGGTCCCGCATGTCATTCACTAATGGCTAATCAACCTAATCGATTAATTAACATTTCTTAATTAAGTTAATTAGCCTAATCAAAGTTTAATTAACCTTAGTTAATTAAGTTAATTAATAATTAGTGTTAATTAATTCAGAATTAATTAGTTTAATTAATTACCCAACTAATTTAACTAATGATTAGGTTTAACTAATCCGTAATTAATTAGTTTAATTAATTACTCAATTAATTAATTAACTAATTATTTAGTAATTAATTTAATTCATTTTATTTCCATTTTAACTTCGCTTTTAATTAAACACGTTATTTTGTTTTAATTGGGGGGGGCCTCACGCTGCTGGGCCTGTGGCCAAACCATGGTGGTGCGGGCGACGCAAGGCGTGGCCGAATCCGGCACTAACCCGGCCTTGGTCTGGCGCGACCAGTAGCGACCGAGGCGCTGAGGCCACGGGGGCACACAAGCAGGCTGGCTGGCGAAGCGACGCCATGAAGTCGGGCGACGGAGGGGTGGTGGTGGTTCGAGCCGAAGGTCACATGTGTGGAAGACGGGGCTCTGGTCGGGGAGGCGGCGAGGAGCCGAACGTGGGGAGCGAGGGTCGGGCGTCGCAGGGCGCCGGAGTCGGTCGCCACGGAGGAGGGAGGGGGAGAGGAGCCACTGGTGGCCCACACGGCTTGGGGCCCGGGGGAGGAAGAGGAACGGGGAGGGGGGGTCACATGGCCATGGGCGCCTGGGATCCGGCGACGGGCGGGTTGGGGGACACACGAGCGGGGGAGCTGGGAGCCGAGGGGGAACTGCATGGGGCCGAGCCATCGCGACGGGGAGGGGAGGAGAGGGGCCTCACAGAGGGAGCAGGCCTAGGCGGCGGCTCGGTGAGGGCTGGGGAGTCCGTCTGGGGGAGGGGTTTGAGAAGGCCCGGCGACGGGAGGCGAGGCCGAGCCATGTGCATGGAGGCCGCTGGGCTGGGGGGCGACGGGGGAGGGAGGGAGCTCCTCGGGCAAGGGCGGAGGAGGAGGAGGAGGACTGGGTCATGGCGGGGGCGGCGGAAGGTGGGAGGACGGGGGGTTTGGTTTGGGTTTCCTCCGCCTCGATCCAGACGGCCGGGAGCGAGGGGCGAGCGTGCATGGATCGGTGGCTAGGGTTAGTTAGCTGGGGGGGGGTTATGAGGGCGGCTGGCCGGTGGGCCGCCCAGTGGAGAAGGGAAATGGGCCTGAGGGGGCCGACTGGTCGGGCCAGGGGGGTTCTTCCCCCTCCACTGATTTTCTTTTATTTTTCTTTTATTATTTTTCCTTTTCTGTTTTTATTTTATTTAAAATGCTCTGACATTTGTAAATATTATTGCACCCCACCAATATTAGGTTAGGTATTTTAGAAAACCCCGTAACATTTTAGAACTTATTTTCGGAATCTTTTATCGTTTGTTTCATTTTTTATTTTTGTTTTAGGTCGGTTTTGAATCAACGAGAGGTTAATTAACATAACCGGTTGATTACTGTTGCATAACCATCCGGGCGTTACAATGCCGTTAATTGTAATGAGCGGAAAAAGGCTAAATGTTCAAATTATTGTTGAAGGGAGATGAATCTTAACCCTGGATTGAACAAATTTAATGGGTAAGCTCATCTTGCCGCAGAAACGACGTACTACCGACCTGAAGAAAAAGATGAGGCCGGCGAGCAAGATCTCACGGTCGATGGACTTAACTAAGGTATTTTTAAGCACAACATTTACAAAGCAAATTGACCATATACTTTTTTATGAATGATGCAAGACTTATGGTTTTTTTTTGCAAGAATCAACCTTAGCAGACTGTTGTGTAGAGTTACTGTCAGCGGAAGATGGCGCAGCCAAGAGAAACTGGCTGTAGATTTCTTCTATGCCTGCTGCTCCATCCTGCAGCAATTATTTAGAACAACAAATAAGATGATTGTCAGATTAGATAAGGCACACTTCTTGCACAGAAAACAAATGTTCTGCATCAATATAGTAGATGACCAAAAAAAGAATAAAGAACAGAGCGGAAGAAGAGGAGAAGAAGAGAACGGCAAACCTCAGCCAGCGGCACCCATGGAGCAAAGGAGACCCATGCGTACGACGAGCGCACTTGGCGGCGAACACGATCTTGGCCGTGTCACCCGCGCGCAGGTGCTCCAGGCCCGACTTGAGCAGCCAGACGAAGAGGTCGGCGACGCCGTCGTAGTGGTTGCGGAAGGCCGCGTCAGGGTCGTAGCGCGCGAGCACGGCCTGCGCGTGCTCCGCCTCCTTATCGCGCCAGGCCTTCACGGCCTCAGCCGCCGCGGCGGCAAGGCCGTCGACGCAGCGCCGTTTGCCGCTCTTGCCCCCGGGGCCGCCGCGACGAGGTCGTCCTGGTCCTTGCGCTCATCGCGGGGGTCGTGGAGGAAACGATAGAGGATCTCGGGGAGGTCCTTGAGGCAGCCGAACCTGGCGAAGCCGGCGAGGTTGGTGGCGAGCGTGCGCGGGTGGATGGCGTGCATCCAGAGAGCGGTGACGTAGAAGCCCTTCCCTCTCTCTCTCTCTCTCTCTCTCTCCCCTCTCATCTTCTTCCTTATCTCTCCCTCTCATCCTCTCTCTCTCTCCCACAGATCTAAACGAGCGCCGCCGCCGCCGTCACCCTTTGCCTGTAGGTCGCCGCGGCCGCCAGGGATGCTCGCCTCCATGCCCGCACCTCGGTCCCACGGGATCCGCGATGAGGAGGTTTGGGCGCCATTGACGCGGGAGGATGCACAAGCATGGAGGCGGCTAGGTCGATGGAGACGCGGGAGGTGGGCTCGCGAGATATTTTGCCAGTCCATCTCCTCTCTCCAACAGCAGACGGAGGTGAGGCACGCAGGACGCGCACACGATGCATCGGTCAGCCAGGGGTCCACGCGAACATGCCCCAGCCAACCCGACGCAGTCCGCACAACCAACCACCCTGACACAGTCCGCGCAGCTGACGAGCGGGACCAGCAGCAGGACCGGCCCACCTGTGATCGCGATAGGAGAGACGCTGGTGCATAAGCCAGGTACACATGCACCGGCCGAGCCCTGCGCAGCTGCTCCCATAACGCATGACGCGGGCGCAGCGGACGAGGCAAGCAGCGTGCGTGCGAGCGGTGGCCCCCAGGCATGTTTGACCCGAGAGAAACACCATGGGACGTGCAACCAGTTCAACCGACGAGCGGGGCCAGCAGCAGCACAGGTCCACCCGTCATCGGTCCAGCGCAGCAGCACAGGTAACAGAAGAATACACAGCGCAGCGACGTGGGTTTCTCGCGCGCACGCGGCGCGGCACGAGCGGCTGCCTCGCGCCCCCGCACCAGGAAAAGCAACACCCAGCCGTTTCGATCCAAGTGGCCACAGCGCCGGCCCACACGTCGATCGGTAAAAATGAGTGCGCAGAATTCCAGCGACGATCGAACGACCAACGCGCGAAAAAAGACCTGGTCAACGCCGATCGAACAGCCAACGAAGGATGCCATCGAGGGAGCTTGCTGGGAGCGAGTTGCCCAGCCTCTGTTTTGTTTTAAATAACTTCTCCAGTTGGTTTCATTCTGTTTTGACTTCGTTTGATATTCCGTTTCCTCGAAACACTGAAATAGGCAAAAAAAACAGCAATTCTGGGCTTCGGTTAATAGGTTAGTCCCAAAAATAATATAAAAGTGGAAAATAAAGCCCAATATGGTCCAAAACAGTAGATAATATAGCATGGAGCAATCAAAAACTATAGATACGTTGGAGACGTATCACCGTGCTGCCCATGGGCCATATGGTCTGACGGGACATCGAGCCCACTAACGCTCGTGATAAAGGTGGCAACAGTTAAGCCCAATGTGACTTTGGACCTGTTAAAAGCCTGTCGCATAATTCGGCCCCTTGACGTCTGTACTAAGCTTTCGGCCTCTTAAAGGCCCATGATATCTGTGGGCCAACTAAGGCCCGAGATATGTTTCGCCCGGTAATCGCCAGGATATAATCGGGCCCAAAAGGCCCGGTCTACATTTCACTGGCCAAGGCCCGCCGACGACTAGTGAAAATTGAGGCCCAATATGCTTTGGCTCGTTAAAGGCCCATGGTTTCATCTGGCCGTAACAGACAAAGATAATATTCAGCTTGTTAATGGCCCAACGCTATTCGGGTTAAACTAAGCGTTGGGTCCACAAAAGGCCCAACTAAAATATAGGTCGGTAAGTTGTGGGCCTCACGCAAAGTGTGAAGGCCCCAATCATTCGAGCCCAAGAAAGATGCAGTCGGCCCAATTGTGGCCCGCTAAACACCATGCCCGTTAGAGGCCAATGTTTCGCCCTACGACTACATCTCGATTTTTTTCAGATAGCTAATGATGGCAAGAATTAGTAGGAACTAAGAACAAACCTACTCTATACAATAAAGAAATTACTAAGATAGTAACTAAGAATAAACCTACACTATACAATAAAGGATTTATGGTATATTACATCCATTGGGCATCAAGTTCGCCACCAAGGATCATAAAGCTTAACGAAGAAGCAGATTACAAAAATCGGGCACCATTGCAACAGAATAAAATAATACCGAACCGAGACCACTTCAAAGACAGTTCAAGAAAGGTTAGCCTTATGCTGAACCGCCAAGACAAGCCGCCGAAAGGTCGTGAGACCGACCTAGCATGTCGGTCATAGCTTCTGTGTGTAGCTGTTTAGCGATGAGGTTCTCATTGGTGTTCTCCGCAATCTTTCTTAGAGATAGGACTTCAAGTCGAAGTTGAGTTGCGTAATGCCTTCGCTAGAACTTGGGACCAAGAAGTTAACCGATTCTGCATAACGAATTATGTGAGCTTGTCCGATCGCTAGTCTCAAGTAACTTGAACACCGCATCAAGACAAGACTTTGGGGTTGTCTCGCTATCTTCAAGATGTTTTGCCTTCTTTGCCGCAATATATGTTGGGTTTGTCGCATGTACCTTCAAGCAGACTTGTGCATGCCATCGTGCATATCACCCCAAACAAAGGTAGAGATGATAGGTTTTGCACGTATAAACAAAGATGACTCTCCTAGCCCGCCCCGCCCCGCCCCAGACGCCTCCCTCCCGAGCCCCCCCCCCCCACCTTCTGGGCATGCATCGGGAGGCCCAGATCCCATCGCCGCCAACCTCCCCACTCCTCCTCCTCCTCGCCGCCACCTAAGGGCGTGGCCAGCGGTTTAGCTGTAGCCGTCATCGGTGGCGCCGCGAGGACTCGCCCTCTCGCCGGGTGGGTCGCCGCCGCGGTCGAGGGCATGGCGGCGGGCGGTCGCCACGGCGGTGGTGGCGGCGCCTCGTGACGCCGATTCCCCGTGGCAGAGGCCTTGCGATCTGGTGCGCCGCGCCGCTGTGGATGGCGGTGGCGTGACCGGTCGGTTCGCGCGCGCGGCCGGATTGATCGTTGTTCGCCGTCGGCACGACGCGTGGGTGTGACTCATCGGCAGCAAGGCAGATCCGCGGATTCTACCTTGTCCGCCTCGACAAAGACGGCAACTACGGGAAACCCTAGATCTCCTTGGGTCGAGCGATGGCGGCGCTTTTGCGTCAGTAGTCCCTCTTTAGGGCATTGTTTTGGAGTTTGCTCCGGCTGAAGGGACCAGCGACGCCGGTGGCGCACGCCCGTGGAGCAATCGCCGATGAAATCTCGCCGACTACGCCATGGCGGACGATGGCGCGCGTCTTAGATGTCGCTCCTTGTCGAGGCATCGCTGTTGGCCCAGGTCATTAGGCTTGGGATGCTCCGGGAAACCCTAGATCTGGTCTTCCGGACGGACGATGATGGCGCTTTATCGCTTTCTCCCGGGGCATCGCTTTTGAAGTGCCGGGGGGGATGGTGGAGCGGTGCTTCATCTCACATCGATGGCGGCGGATATCGGCGGCATGGCGCTGTGGAGGCTCGGCGTCCGATGCACGGAGATGGACTCAGCAGAGGAGGTTGCCTGTCTGGCGCCATGGTGACGTCGATGGCGAGTGGCTGACAATGTAGAAGCCTCAATATGATCCAAGACGGACTGTGGAAGATGGCGGCGAGGATACACGAAAAGGCTCGACCAGATTGTGCCCTGCACCTGATGTGGCTCGGCCGGGCTTTAATATGTTTCAAGCTTCCGCTTTTGATGTTAGGCTTAGGTGAGTGGTTTGGGTAGTGGCCGAGCTAGCACCCCTTCATCATTTTGGATAGGAGAGAGGCATGTGTTGCCAAGATGGTGGATTCAGGCACATTGTTGTAATACTTTGTAAGGTCCTCGAGAATAATCAACAAAGTGGCCGTATGCATCTCCCAGATGCAGAGGCCGGGGGTCATCCTCCTTTTCTAAAAAAAAATAAACAAGGATGATAACTATGCTGTCAATTCCATCCAATTTAAAATTAGAAAATAAAGAGTAAGTTCAAAATATCAATAGCATAATTTGGCATTGTTCATAATGCGGGGAGCTTCACCACACTACTGGATTACCATGTCAACATAACAAGCATAGATGAAGGGCAAAGAAAATCATTGTATCTATTTTGGTTAATGTGCATGGCATGTTGTTCATATCATCAGCCACATCGGTAAGATAAAACAGGAGATGACAAGGTGCAAATGTGGGCTGCTTCACCACACACTGCATTATAGATCCACAAAAACAAGCATACATATAGGGAGTATTGAGTAATGTGCATGGTATGAATAAGGAATTTGGTTTTACAAGTAAAACTTAGAACTTACGGTTCTTAAGTAACATGCATTTTGGTAGAAACAAGCAAACTAAACAACAAGAAGTTTATAGGGAGTATGAGCAAATTAAACATTAGTTGAGGATAAAGGCTTTAGAAGGACTGACTTACATTAATAGTTAACACCGCTTTATAATGCCCTTCTCCATGTCAAGGGAAGGATAACTCAAGAATTTCAGCACATAATCTTCTTCATAAGCATTGCTTGTACTCTACATTTTGTAGAGAGTAATTATAGATATGATAATACCGAATGGATAGAGGATAATGAAGATAAGATGCAGATTGATGCTACATAATCAACTACCAATCTCGAAGTACAAGCATTACAGAGAAAATGTAATCGACAAGAGAAATGGGCTACACTTCAAGACCGGCATTGTCTCAGGTATTCTACTTTTGGTAAGATTAAATATAGATCCGATCTTTTAGTAAATGGTGGGCGAGGGAGATAAGATGCAAATGCTACATAATGAACCAATCCCTCTTCCCATAATACAAGAGTGTTTTGAACACATGTGTACTGTATAAAACGCTCTTATATTATGGGACGGAGCGAAGTAGCTGTTAATGTAAGTACAAATGATAGACGACGCTCAGTCCTTATAAGAGGATCGCAGAGCTAAACCTCTTCAAAAGCATTGGGTTGATTCTAAATTTGTGTAAGAGTCCATACGGATCTTATAATGTCCACCAAATGGACGATAACGAGGCTAACATGTGCAGTGATGCTACATAATCAAACAGCTATGAAAGTAAGTAAGGTCATACAGGGCAAGAGGTACTCACAAGAGCAATGCAGTGTGCAGTATAGTTGCGAGATTATGTGGTCCCTTGAGAAGGAATGTTCTTCTGCTAACATTTTTCGTACAAGTGAGACGTTAAGGCAAATGCAGAAATGTAGTTCAAATTGTGATGTGATATCATAGATAGTACCTTACGCTGCAGCCGAGACAATGTGTAACAAGATTATTCCACCACCGCCGGATAAATGTAGCACCGAGACTTTACAGAAATTTCGCTTAGAGGCTTGCCATCAAGTGTGCTTGCCTCGTAGGAGCGATACTTCATCAACGAGTGCTTCAAAAGAACCAACCCTTGCTCGCCTTCACAATCTAGTTTGGTCCTCGCCTATTTAAAAGAATGAAATCTTGTGTCTTCGTCAACAGAAACATATGCAAGAATGACCATGAATAACATTAGTACATTACTTACGCCGTAAGTTGCGGAGGAAGATCGAAATTGTTCTGTTCCGCAGATAATCTTTCCATGAAGGAAAGATGCGCACAAAGTTCCCGACAACAATATAAGCTTTGTCTTCTAAATCGGGAAGAAATGGAACATGGGTCCTCTTTGCTGCAATTGGGGCTCTCTCTCGTTTGAAAAGGATTTGACAACCGGATTTGGTGTACTTTGTTGGAATGGGGTTTTGCGTCAGAGAGTTGGTGCTATGTCAATCGGCATAATCATAATGTTTGCTGCAGCTTGGGGTCTGCTGAGTTGGGGCATCGTAAATGACCAAAGGTAGTAGGGCTAGAGTCTGCTAGAGTTGGGGTGTTTTGTGCGTCGGGTGATATTGCAACTACACCTAATGGGTTATTTGATTTATCATTGCCACTACCTTTTCCAAATACTTTGCTTGTGCTCCTCCATGATCAGCAATCACCTCTTCCTTTGAACGCTCGATACACAAGAACAACATTTGAATGGATAAATATTGTATGATGACAGATGTAATATGTAATTCAAAATGGATAGGCAGGTCAGATTCACATACACGATGTGTAAACTAAGCTAATGGCAGTTCAACAAAGTAGAAGCAATGCAAAGCATCCGCTGCAAGATATGTGCATAAATATAACCTTGAAAGTTAGAGCAAGCACCTTGATGGGTGAATAAGATAGGGCCATCTTCCTCCGACTCCTCCACTAGGGAGCTACATTGACTTAGGTCTCCTCTAGCTCGTAATCACCGTTAGGATCATATTCGAGCATGAATCAGAGGTGGAGAACGCTTGCATTGCATTGAATCCAGACTTGATTTCAGTCCCTTAATGCCAAGTTTGACAGCCATGGCATTGTTCTCGCTTTTATTCTTTTCATGCGCAAGCTCATAATCATTATGATGCTGTTCAAAATCTGAGATTCATGAAAACATACAACGAGTCGATTATCTATGGAATGCATTATGGATTCAACTCAAGAGTGTCTCCTATAAACCCTTGCATATGCAAAGTTCACCCCCAATCGGCTTGACTGCACTCACACACGTAAATACAAACCCCTTATGTCTCTATAACAGTGCATACACATTTCAAAACTGAAGTAGGAACATTAGAATTATATGAAATTGATTTGAACAAATAAACTAAGGAATTATGAGTGGCATAATGTTTAGCTTCAAGGGTGGAGGTTGGTAAAGCGACACAAAGCAAGTAGGCGATTGTATTCCATGTAAAAGATCAAGCCTATGTAAAAGCTGGAAATGACACTTTCTTTCTATAAAATGCAGTGTTCGTTGCCCACACATGATGGAAGAGATCACATAAAGAAATACTATTCACTCATGTCTACGGTTGGAGTGTTTAGAAACAGGGTGGTTCACCCTAAAAGAATATTGACAACAAACATGACAAGGCAAGCATAGATGTAGTGAATCAATCATTTACTTGTGAGCTCACTAGGACAAGTACGCAGAATTGTAATCGCAAAGAAGAGACCGCCCAAAATCTGAATCAAGAAGTTTGTCTAGCACTTATTGTTTGCAACTAATCAACGTGAATAACTGGATATTATATCGAATGAGTACGAAAGACAAGTAAAATTTTCAACAAACCCGCTTGCGTGAGTAATATGGGCCAATGTCACTACGACCAACAATCCAAAATGACTAGTGTCTGCTCCTTAGGGCCGAATTTTGGAAACCTCGTGAACTTTACCGGTACTAAAGATTACCGAAATACATCTCGAACCATTAAGTGTAGGTAGCACCGAGCACACAACAAACCCTAATGACAGTCCCGCCTAATGAGTAATGAATCAATTAGAAAATGGGTGATGAGGAGTGGTCACGAGTGTTGAGGACTTATTTCGTGATAAATCGGGTTGGCTTAGTGGGTGCCTGCACGCCGAGCCCTCGAACGGATCGGAAAGGTAGGCACGGGCGGCGCGCTCGGGCAGCGGTGACGTTGTTGGGCGAGTGGCTCTCGACCTCCCGTTAGTCCGCGCCTCTCCTAGAGTCATGCCGCCCGGGGACGGCAAGTCGCCAAGCAGGCAAAGGGCCGGTGGCTAATAGAGATCGGAAGCGCAGCAGAACAGAGGGGAATCGGGCCTCGACGACCTAAAATCCTGTGGTGGGCCGCCCACCATGGGCACCTCAGAGATACACACCCGAGCTGCAAACATGCATTTTTAAACTAATTTAGGAACATTTAGCTGACCAATTAAACGAATCTGTTTTAATAATATCAGATTTGTATTTGAACAACTAAGCATGTTTAGCTTGATGGGTCGAGAAGTGCTATTATGACATGAAGCACGTATTCTGATTGTATAGTGATTACAAAAGGGGGAAACCGGAGAAATGATATTTAGCAGCCATTGTTTGCTTCGAACTAAGAACTAAATTCTAAGAGCTGAAAAGAAAGTAGATGTGACGCCCGGATAATTAAGCTACGGTAATTCCCCGTTAATGGTGACATGTCATCACATTACAGTTTCTAATCCTCGCTTGATCCAAATCATAATTTAATTCAAATTCAAATTAAAGTCCAAAATTCAAATTCCTCAAACATGCAAACAAAAATGTTCAAAGTGTGGAAAATATTCCATAACCAATTATGGTGCTGACCCAACATTTTTGTAAAGTATTTACATGCCTTTTTTGAATATATAGTGGCTTAAAACATTTATTAAGTGCCGACTAAATTATAAAAACACTAAACTATTTTATTTGAACCTCAAACTTAATGTGGTAGTGTTATAATCAGTATTACTAATTTAGGTTCTAACCGTATGTTTTACAAAGCTAAAACAATTTGGAAACTTAAATAAAACAGAAAAGTTTCAAAGGGAAAACCAAAATAGAAAAAAAGGACCTAATCTACTAGGCATTTTGGCCCATCTAACAAAAAAGCCAGGCCGGCTCACCCTGGCGATCCCTCCCGTCTCCCATGTTCACGCCGATCGGTCGCACAGGCGGGTCGCCTCGACCACCTCGGCCGGCATCGCCGAGGGATATAAGGGCAGCTCGCGCACCGATCCCCTCTCCCACTTCCTCTCGCTTCCCCTACTCCACTCACTCACCCGCAGGCTCCCCCCTCGCCCTCTCCGCATCTTCATCCCCCTTCAGATCCTCTTGCACCAAGTGCCTTTGTCACCATCGCCGCGCCGCCACCGCGGCCACCGTACCCAACACGCCGCCCCGACGTGTACGTGCGGTCCACCGTCGTCTCCAACGTCTTCCCCGACCACCTGTTCAAGCCCGGACGCCCCCGGGATGTCACCCCACCTCTTCTTCCACCTCTGACCACGCCGACGTCTCCTTTAATTTCAGCGACCCGGCTGCTCCTAATGTTGGAATTTGCTAGTGGGCTTTTGGCCCAAAGCCCAACTAAAATTCTGAAATTCTCTTGGCCCATTCATGCACACATATGAGTGGAGTGAGTGAGGCTAAAGTTTAGTCCCACCTCATAAGTTGAGAGAGAGTTGCACCTCTTTATAAGGTGAGCTCTTCTACCACTTGTATGAGCATGAGAAGAGGAGACCCACACGCCGCCTCCTCCTCGCCGCCTCGCCACGCCACGCCTCGTCACGACGCCGCCGCTGGTTGCGGATTGAGCCGAGCCGAGGATGGAGCTATGCACGCTTGTCTATATTTTTATCGCCGAAAAATTAATGAGTCATTAATTAATAATTAACGGACGTTAATTATCGAACTGCTTCCGATTCTTTTGATCGTGACGACTCGGACGGGGTTTACTCCCACGACCTACCCGCCCGCACTATATAGTCAGCAGACGCTCACCCTAGCCGCCGCCGCCAGATGGTTTCTCACCAGCTCCAGATCATTGCACCGCCAAGCAAGTCTTTTCCATCCCTCCTTTCGCGTGCACCGGAGAAGGGACAGCAGCCTCGAACCCCGCCTCGTGATCCCCGACGGAGAGGGGCGATCAGGTTTTTGGGAGCGACTCAGCGATCGCCGGCAGCGACGATTTCGCTTAACGCATTTACTTCTTCCCGACCTCGCAACCTCATCCTCGATTTACATGGGCGATAACGTTAACGCCGGGCGGTGCTGCTCCCATCGCACCGTATGTGATTCTATCCTTCCTGCTCGAGATCGTGGTAGAATTCATGTTTCTAGTATGTGCCCTAGATGTGATCTGTTCATCTGCTATGCTAGTTCGCATGATTAGTTTAATCTCTGCTATTGCTGTCATGATCTATTTCCTATTTATTCGGATTAAATCTGGTAGTAATTTGCTCATATTTCCAACAATCCAAAAACCTGATTATAGGCAATTTACTCCGAGTGGTTTTGTTGCAAGATCTAAAGTCGCCGCCTTTAAGGGGCGCAATATAAGAGGTGGCGACGAGAGCAGCTCATCGGTTTCGCACCATGGGCTGCTATGACGCCATTAAGGGCAAGCCCGAGGGCGATCTTAATCCAAAGACACTGGAAGCTTTTGAGAAGATCGATACTCTTTAAAGGCGCCTTCGGGTGTTCTTGATGATTCCATTGTGGATTCAGATATGTCGCTTGACAACGGCAAGGACATGTGGGCTGCGCCGAGGCCAAGTTTGGTGCCTCGGACGCCAGTAGCGATTTGTACGCCATGGAGCAATTCTATGACTACAAGATGACTGATGAGCGCCTGTTGTACAAAGCAGGCTCATGAGATCTGCCGCCGCAAAGAACTTGAGCACTTCAAGTGTGTGTTGCCGGACAAATTTGTTGCCGGAGGCATTATTGCCAAGCTTCCACCTTCGTGGAACAATTTTGCTACTTCCTCAAACACAAGAGACAGGAGTTTTCCGTTATGGATCTCATTGGTACTCTTGATGTTGAAGAGAAGGCGAGAGCAAAAGACACACGTGCTCGAAAGTTCGAGGGAGCTTCTAGTGCCCACATGGTACGTAAGAAGAACTTCCAGCCCAACAAGTTCAAAAACAACAAGAACAAAACTCGTGGCAAAGGCAAGTTTGATACAAAGAACAAGCTATCATATACTACCAACTTCAAGAAGAATTCTCATAAGAAGGGAAGGGACTTTGCCATGTCTGCGGTGATCCTAATCACCGGGCTCAAGTGTCCTAACCGATTTGAGGAGCGCGAACATGAGAAGAGCGCAAGTCCGCTTAATGTTGTCATCGGTGATATCGATATGAAGGAATCGTGGTACGGTATTTTTCCTACCATCCTTTCAAGATTTCAATCCTCGATTGGTTAATTGACACCGTGCCAATGTACATGTTTGTGCCGACGCCCATGTTTTCTTCTTACCAGCCATGTGGACTTCTCCCGTGTTGATGGGGAACGGGTCACATGCCATCGCTCGAGGTGTTGGTACGGTCGATCCAAGTTTACTTGGGAAGACCGTGCGTCTCAAGAACGCTCATCATGTGCCGCCCATCAATAAAAATCTCGTTAGCGGTTCCCGCTTATGTCGAGATGGTTTTAAGTTGGTTTTTGAGTCCAATAAAGTTGTAGTTTCCAAGTGTGGACAATTTGTTGAAAAGGCTATGAGTGCGGAGGCTTGTTCCGCCTATCTTTGTCGATATTTGCACTAAAGTTATTAATAATGTTTGCCACAACAATGAGTCCGATATTTGGCATTCACGACTTTGTCACATTAACTTTGGTTGCATGACGCTGCTAGCCAATCTGAATTTAATTCCAAAATCTCTCGCTGTCAAAGGCTCTAAGTGCCAAGTATGTGTGCAGCTAGCAACCTCGCAAGTCCCATAAGATCGCAGAGGCAAGAGACTTGGCACCACTAGAGCTTATACATTCGATCTTTGTGAGATGAATGGAGTGTTGACAAAAGGTGGAAAGAGATATTTCATGACGTTGATTGATGACTCCACTAGATATTGTTATGTGTATCTTCTGAAATCAAAAGATGAGGCTTTAACTTTCTTAAAAACTATAAAGCTGAGGCAGAGAACCAACTTGATCGAAAAATTAAACGGCTTAGGTCCGATCGTGGTGGAGAGTATTTTTCCAATGAATTTGATCTGTTTTGTGCGGAACATGGTATAATCCATGAGAGGATGCCTCCTACTCACCTCAGTCTAATGGGTGGCGAAAGAAAGAACCGAACTCTAACTCGATTTGGTTAACGCCATGTTAGACACATCGGGTCTTTCCAAGGAATGGTGGGGAGGCGCTAATGACCCGTGTCATGTCCTAAACCGAGTTCCCACAAAGCATAAGACCATGACTCCATTTGAGGAATGGGAAAGGAAAAGGTTGAAACTCTCTTACCTACGTTCTTAGGGTTGTTTGGCAAAAGTTAATATACCAATTCCCAAGAAGCGCAAGCTTGGACCAAAAACCGTGGATTGTGTTCTTCGGCTATGCTTTTCATAGCATTGGCTATAGATTTTTATAATAAAATCTGAGGTATCCGACATGCATGTTGGTACGATTATGGAGTCTAATGATGCAACTTTCTTTGAGGACATATTTCCTATGAAGGATATGTCAAGTTCATCAAATCAGAGATACCTATTCCATCTAGGAGGAACTCACCGTAATTCCTGAACCCACCATTGCGATGGAACACGTTGAGAATCCAGTTGAGGGTGACAATGAAACTCCTATAAGGAGTAAGAGACAGAGGACTGCAAAGTCCTTTGGTGATGATTTCATTGTGTACCTTGTGGATGACACACCAGACTATTTCAAGCCTATGCATCTCCCGATGTCGACTCATCGAAGGAAGCTGTTCAGAAGCGAGATGGATTCCATCTTAGCTAACGGAACTCGGGAGATCACCGACCGTCCTTATGGGTGCAAACCTGTAGGATGTAAGTGGGTGTTCAAGAAGAAGCTTAGACCTGATGGTACGATTGAAAAGTACAAGGCACGGCTTGTGGCTAAGGGTTATACCAGTAAAGAAGGTGAAGACTTCTTTGATACTTACTCACCTGTGGCTAGATCGACCACAATTGGTGTTACTATCATCGGTTGCCTCACATGGTCTTCTCGCTCATCAAATGGACGTTAAGACGGCTTTCCTCAATGGAGAGTTGAAGGAGGAAATTTACATGGATCAGCCGATGGTTTTGTAGTACCGGTCGAAGGAAAGGTGTGCAAGTTGTTAAAGTCTTTATATGGCCTTAAGCAAGCTCCTAAGGAGTGGCATGAGAAGTTTGAAAGAACATTAACTGCTGCCGGCTTTGTAGTAAACGATGGTGACAAGTGCGTGTACTATCGCTATGGTGGGGGGCGAAGGAGTTATTCTTTGTCCGTATGTCGATTTACATATTGATCTTTGGAACCAAACTTGATTTAATCAAGGAGGTTAAGGATTTCTTATCTCGCTGTTTTGAGATGAAGGATCTAGGAGTAGCTGATGTTATCTTAAACATCAAGATGTTGAGAGATGAGAATGGTGGGATCACACCGCCTCGGGCCTCACTATGTGGAAAAGTTCTTGAGTCGCTTTTGGGTATAGCGGCTGCACACCTTCTCCAACTCCATATGATGCTAGTGTGTTGCTTCGAAAGAATCGACGGATTGCTAGAGATCAACCGAGGTATTCTCAGATTATTGGCTCGCTTATGTATTTGGCGAAAGTGCCACGAGGCCCGACATCTCCTTTGCTGTGAGCAAGCTGAGTCGGTTTGTGTCAAAACCGAGATGATCATTGGCGGCGCTTGAGAGAGTTATGCGCTACTTGAAGGGCACTGTGAGCTATGGGATTCACTACACCGGTATCCAAGGGTACTAGAGGGTTATAGTGACTCGAATCGATATCCGATGTCGATGAGATTAAGGCCACAAGTGGTTATGTTTTTACACTTGGTGGTGGCGCTGTTTCCTCGAAGTCTTGCAAGCGCACCATCTTAACGAGGTCAACTATGGAAGCGTAACTCACAAGATTAGACACCGCCACTATTGAAGCAGAGTGGCTTCATGAGCTATTGATGGACTTACCTATGGTTGAAAACCAATACCCCTTATCCCGATGAACTGTGATAATCAAACTGTGATTGTCAAGATAAACAGTTCTAAGGACAATATGAAGTCCTCAAGGCATGTGAAGAGGAGATTAAAATCTGTCGAAACCGAGGAACTCCGAGTTATTACATTGGATTATATCCAAACGTCGAAAAACTTGGCAGATCCTTCACAAAGGGTCTATCACGTAATGTGATAGATAATGCATCGATGGAGATGGGTCCGAGACCCACCGCATGAGTTGTCCATAGTGGTAACTCCACTCTATGTGATCGGAGATCCCGTGAAGTAGAAGTGGGAGACAAGCTGTTGGTCACCGGGAGGAGAGTATCCCTATATTAACTATCCCACTCCATGAAGATGCAATACTTCCCGATCTGCATGGCAGGTTGATACTTATCTTAGTGTGTTCCAAGTGGCTTATTCGGTAAGCAGAGATGTTGTCCTGCAGAACATCTTCCGAGGAACACACCTATATGAATTTGACTGTTAACGCATGGGTCTGTGAGAATTGGGTGTTCTCTAACAAATTCATGAAAGGCCCTGAGTATGACGATACGCCCACTCATGGGAAGCCTTGCGGCAGCCCAAGATCGGTCAAGAGTTTGTGTGAAACTAGTCTCAGAAAACTTGTAGTTCAAGGCATAGTCCACTATTCAAGTTGTGATCTAGTGTAGCATAAATCTCTAAGTGGAAGTTCAACTTCACAGTCTCCACTAAGCACCGTATATAAACAATGTTTTGGAAATAAATGGTGAAATGTGCCAATGAGACTTTGTGGGGATTGTTGAATTTGCTAGTGGGCTTTTGGCCCAAAGCCCAACTAAAATTCTGAAATTCTCTTGGCCCATTCATGCACACATATGAGTGGGGTGAGTGAGGCTAAAGTTTAGTCCCACCTCATAAGTTGAGAGAGAGTTGCACCTCTTTATAAGGTGAGCTCTTCTACCACTTGTATGAGCATGAGAAGAGGAGACCTACACGCCTCCTCCTCCTCGCCGCCGCCACGCCACGCCTCGTCACGACGCCGCTGGTTGCGGATTGAGCCGAGCCGAGGACGGAGCTATGCACGTTGTCTATATTTTTGCTGCTCGGGAAAAATTAATGAGTCATTAGTTAATAATTAACGAACGCGTTAATTATCGAACTGCTTCGATTCTTTTGGATCGTGATTTACTCGGACGTGGGGTTTACTCCCACGACCTACCCGCCCGCACTATATAGTCAGCAGACGTTACCCTAGCCGCCGCTTCAGATGGTTTCTCACCAGCGCCCAGATCATTGCGCTACCAAGCAAGTCTTTCCATCCCTCCTTTCGGCGGCACCGGAGAAGGGACAGCAGGCTCGAACCCCGCCCCCGTGATCCTCAGACGGGAGAGGGGCGATCAGGTTTTGGGAGCGACTGCTACGATCGCTGGCAGCGACGACTTCATTAACGATTTACTTCTTCCCCGACCTCGCAACCTCATCCTCGATTTACATGGGCGATAACGTTGATCGCCGGGTGCAAGCGTTCTCCGCTGCACCGTATGTGATTCTATCCTTCCTGCTCGAGATCGTGGTAGAATTCATGTTTCTAGTATGTGCCCTAGATGTGATCTATTCATCCGCTATGCTAGTTCGCATGATTAGTTTAATCTCTCGCTATTGCTGTCATGATCTATTTCCTATTTATTCGGATTAAATCTCATAGTAATTTGCTCATATTTCCAACACCTAAACCTCCCGCCGGGCCTCCATGAGCCTACTCGGTGAGACTCGTCTCCTCCCCTCCTTTTCTCGTCATCCCGCACGGCTAACGGTCGTCCCCAACGCAACTGGAAGCCGCTGGCCGCCATGAAGCTCGCCGACGGCGTGGGCTCTCGTGACTAAATGGTCACGAGCCCGAACGCATCATCATCCCTCGCAAAGGCGAAGCGCCGCTAGTCAGCCCGCTTGTCCTATTGCGCGCCGCTGCATTGTTCCGCCCCGCCCGATGCCGGCCGCCATGCCGAGTGCCGTAGCCGCCGTGCGCCCTCTTCACGGCCACCACGGTCGTTGACCCACCTCCCGCCGCCTCCGCAGCCGCTACCGCCGCTGTTGTTGGTCCCTACGCTGCAGTATGCCCAAGAGTCACTGTCGCCGCCGCTGTTTGCTACCCACCGATGCTTTGCCTGCATCTCGCTAGCTAGCTTTTCAGTTTTTACATTGATTAACCCCCTACAGCCCGTAATCATGCTAAACAAAAGTTAACAGGACTAAATAAAATATGGAAAGGTAGTATACTTGACAAACTCCATTTTACCCCACTGGACCAAATCCATTTGATGCGTGGAATAAATCCTGTGAAAATCACAAAACAGAATTGTGTGTTGCGTGCTGTGTGGTGTGTGTGTGTGTGTGTCCGGCTTGGCCGCGGCCCACTTCCGTGCGTGGCCGGCCCTTGTGTTAATTAGGACTAATTTAGTTTAGAAGTGTTTTAGTACTAGTTTAGTCTTTAGAGCTAATGACATGTGGCCCCACTTGACTCGCTGACCACCAATAGTTGATCGTCAATTGTCGATCGGACACCCGCCGACTCCACCATCAGCCTCTGTGGCTAGCACATGGCTGGGTACACTTGATATTTTCTGTTTATTTGCGAATTAAAATAAATGTTGAAATCATTTAAAACTTTGATAAAATCACAGAAAATAAACCGTAGCTTGGATGAAAAAGTTTTATATATGAAAGTTGCTCAGAACGACGAGACGAATCCGAACAAGCGGTCCATTTGTCTAACACACATTCCTAGCATAGCAAACATGCAACTTTTCCCTTCCGTTTCATCTGTCCGAAAATGCCGAACACCGGGGATATTTTCCCGGATGTTTTCCCCCTTCGCCGGTATCGTGTAGCATTGCGTTAGAAACCCCTTGCATCATGTATTGCCATGTTATGCTTTGTCATGCATCTGTGTGCATTGTATTTACTGTTTCTTCCCCTTCTTCTTCTTCGGTAGACCCCGAGACCGATGCTGATACCCCTGTGATCGACTACGTTGATGACGACCCTTCTTCCCTTTCATCAGAGCTTCCAGACAAGCCCCCCCCCTTGATCATCCCGATATCGCCCATTCCATTCTCTCATGCTTGCATTAGATTTTGCTATTGTTATTGTTTGCTCCTATTCTGATGCATAGCCTGCTTTTGTACCTGCTATTGTTACCTACCTGCTTACCCTAAACTGCTTAGTATAGGTTGTCTAGTGATCCATCAGTGACCCCCACCTTGTCCTTGTTGCCCCTGCTTCATCATCAATGACTTGATCAACGTGATCGACGACCAGAGCTCGACACCTCACATCACATCACGCCCCTTTTGTTGCTTGACTCTGCAGAGCTACTATCGAGTGCCGAGGGTGATCCCTCATAACACACTCCTGATGATAATTCTATAGTGTAGCTATACGGTCGTGGTCATCGAGGGTGATTTCTCTTCACCATTCCCAATACGGCTCACAGTAACACTCAAGTGTGAACCTCGAGGGTGGTCCTCTTACGCTCACCTTGATGATTACATCGAGTGGAATCCACCGGGTGATTCCTCGGTTTTCTTCCTTGATGTTTTGGACACACAGCTACCTTTGACTTTACTTGAGACTGCTAGAAAGCCGGGGGCTCGAGAGCACCCCGTGATGTGACGGTATGGCCGGCTGTTTAGCGGTATCACCCAGATGGGGTCATAGCTCGACTTGTCCCGACACCGCCACTACTTTAATTGTTAATGCACTAACAGTTTGGGTATTTGTTCGAGTTGGCCTCGCCTTTACGCACTAACCACCACGCGAGAATAGTTATGGGCCTCGATGTCGCAAAGACGCCAAGCTTTGTCGACGTCTGGGGCTTCAAAGATTGCGGCACGGCCGGGCCGGGCGCCATCCGGCAGCCTCGATCCGCCATGCAAGAACGATCCGGAGTGCAACGGCGATGGGCCCATACCCGGAGTGCTTAGGATGTAGACCGCGGGACCTCTCGCCGAGCCTAGGTAGGGCTACGACGGTTGATCTTTCGAGGCCGCATTGACCCGTAAAAGTGTGTCCGCCGCAGTAATTGCCGCGGTTGGAAAACGTGGTGCACCCCTGCAGGGAAGATTATCTATTAATAGCCGTGTCCACGGTAACGGACGTTCAGACTTGTATCCTGATCTTATACAGCTAGAAATGGATACTTGATATGTGATGGATATGTGGCTCCGAGATTGCTTTCTCGCAGGTAGTCGAGGAAGGATATCTGGGCATTATTGTTACAACATGCTTGTTAATTATAAACTGCTATTCTTTACTCTTCTACATGCTGCAAGACGCTTGGAGCTACTTGAAGATGCTAGTCTTCGATAGGCTAGGCCTTCCTCTATTCTCACATTCTCAGTTCACCACGTATACATTTCTTCCATTTGATACCAATGCATACTTAGTATATATCTGATGCTTGCGAGTACTTTGGATGAGTACTCACGGTTGCTTTGCTACCCCTTTCCCCCCTTCTTTCTTCTTTCTGGTTGTTGCAACCAGATGGTGGATCCCAGGAGCTAGATGCCACCGCCGACGGATGCTACTACGTGGAGCCCGCCGACGACCAGGAGTAGTTAGGAGGTCCCAGGCAGGAGGCCTTGCCTCTTTGATCGTTGATGTTTGTGCTAGCCTTCTTAAGGCATCCTTGTTTACTTGATGTCTGTACTTAGATATTGTTGCTTCCGCTGACTCTTGTGCTTTCGAGCTTCTGTATTCGAGCCCTCGAGGCCCCTAGCTTGTAATATGAAGCTTGTATTATTTTGATTTGTGTCTAGAGTTGTGTTGTGATATCTTCCCGTGAGTCCCTGATCTTGATCGTACACATTTGTGTGTATGATTAGTGTACGGTCGAGTCGGGGGCGTCACAGTAGAGTAACCAAGTTAAGATCTATTTTCTGGTTGAGATCAAAAGGTTGAGGAGATATGAAGTACCACCTCTCTTGCGGCGCCTGTAGGCATCAAAAGCGATGGCTGTCGGTGGCGTTGAAGCAAATCTATGACGGTAGACGGGTGCATCGGAGGATAAGTCGCGCTATGTGGAAGAGAAGGTCGTGTGAGCGGCCCCGCAAAGAGGACGATGGCGTACGATGAAGCGAGAGGACGGATGCAGGCTTTTGGTCCATCGCCGGATGAGAAACGCCCATCTCTAGCAAAGGGACGACGCTGCCTTGGTAGGCGCCCGCATGGTAGAGGATGGTATGGCGGATGTGGTGGAGGACGGCGGCGATGGATGTGGTGGAGGACGGCATGATGGATGGGTTATGGACGGAGGCTGGTGTTGGGATGGTGTTCTTGCGTGGACGGTGTATGAATGGGAAAATGGAGGGAGTGGTACGGGGAACCATGTTTTTGGGACGCGCCTGTCTGAATATGGGAAAGTTACGAACTTAGCCCCTGTTTAAAATTTGGACGTCTCGTCGGTTGGGGATACGACGGTAATCTCGCATCTCGCCAATATTTGCCCAGAGCGATTTCGGGCAAGGAGAGGGTGGTTGGCACCCATGGTTGGCGCCCACGGTGTATGAACAGGGCTGCCAGGTAGGGCGGTTGTGTCACGTCTGAGTGAAGTTACAAACTTGCCCCTATTGAAAATATTTGCCTATATCAATTTCGGCTGAGTCGAGTTTGTTTTGCCGCCCACCATGTATGAATGGGGAAATGGAGGGAGAAACAGAGATCTTCCGGATGAGCTTGAATCAAATGTGTTTTGACGCCCACCGTGCCGGAATGGGCTCAGAGGCGGTCGTGTCACGTCTTATTGAAGTTACTATCCTACCCCTATTTGGTGCAGTGAAAATCGGGCCGATGGATTGTCCGTATAATGGGTAGACAGTAATTTCCATCTCCCAAACACTTGGCTTCGGGCAGCAGACGTGGGAGTGGACATTTTGCCGCTTCTTTCAATTTTGGGACAATAAGCATCCACGCTACTCTCGGCAACTAAATTCAATCCATTTTGTATTCCTATACTAATCTTTATAAATCATTCTATGTGTTTTATATATCTTCAAAAGGACGACAAAGATGTATTCCATCGTCATATATGAATATGGTTTACAAATGCCGATACTCAAATTCGTGAAGCTAGAATCCAGTTTAAGGTGAATTAATATTTGGAACACTTCATGTCCAAGTCAAATGTCACACGCAGCATAATGTGTACTCCCATTTAGATATGTACACAAGAGATGTATCAAGATTCAAATACCGAGTGAATCAACCAAGAATGTACAGTAACTAATGTATATATAAACACTTATAGAGTATATGGATCAATAATATCAACTAACATACATAAGCCAGGTCATTGACTTTTCTTTTGCTACAAGAGCATCCTTTTTTTAGCCAAGCTACTACAGCATCTTGGCCCTTTCCAATGCGTGCCACTTATGGTCCATCTATACTACTATTATTGCTGAATGCACATTCAGCCCGATTGGCATATTTTTAGGTTTGGCACAGCAATCAAAATGAAATGTCTCCGAGTCTTATCAATTAATACAGACTTGTGCTCAAATAAAATTACAAACCAAAAAACAAAAAACAAAAAACAATTATTTACATGATCTCTAAAACAAATGGTTTGATTGACTACATGAACAAACAACACAAAGGTTGTTCAACGATGGAAAGAACATTACATATGATTTACCAAGTGGGAATTTAATTTCCTTTTTCCTTCAGACCTTAACAATGTGGTCGGGCCTCAGCTTGCTTCGCTTTTGAAATCCACCAAATATTTAATGGTTGTCTTGAGTATCGCCATCGATTGTGTTGTTTGCTTCCTCAACATGTCAACTTCATCTCTAAGTGCGTATGTAATCTCTTTCTACCACTAGTTTAGCCTCTAGAGCATCAGCAGTTGGCAATTCATAATGCACGATTAGCCGGTGCCATCGCTGTGGGATGATACAACGCTCATGGGGACCTCGCTTTTGATCTTGTGCTAACCTGTTTTGCCATTAAAGTTCCGATTGATTCGTAAAAGTTGAAGTTAGCAAAACATCTCAATCGGGAGTTATAACAGCAAACCAATTAAACAAACAAGGAATTATAGAGTTTCAATTGATGTGAAAAGTAGTTATTAACATCATTGTAACCCGTTGTTGCAGCAGCAAAGCGTTAAACAAACAAGTAGATATTTAAGTTAAGGCAAACAGTAATTCTTAACAGTAAGTATCAAACACATAGATAGGTGCAGTAATAATAGGATTTACAGTGCTGTGGCATTATGTAATCAAGAGCAAACTAAATTAAGCCAAGCAACGAATTGAACAATTTTGCAATAAGTGGCTAACTAAAATTCGAGAAGGTGTAACTCGAACTTATGCTAGTTCTTTGTACAGCACACTACAACTTCTTTTTTCGCTACAAGGTTGTACGAAGGAGTCCATGGCATCAATTGCTTGGATACGCAGTCCCAATACTTCTTTCTTCCCACACCGCATTGGTAAGTCGAATGGTTAATGTGGTAAGATGGTGCGCCCTTGATATGTTATATGAGGACGTAGTCGACTAGTTGTAGCCACACACATCACACAGGCTTTTATCAGATATTTCATGCGATTACTTTTGGCATATCGAGATCTAAGCAATCCACAATAGGATGAAAAGACTGGCATCCTTCACATTATTGGCGAGCGAACTCAGTTCATAGAAACAAGCAATTAAACCATTCCGTGGGTAAATCAAAAGCACCACCGGAATATTTTTCACTACCCCTATCATACACGCAAAGAGGGGCGACGCGACCATAGGGGCTGGTATGGGCGGCCGCCACGGTGGCTCGGAAGTGTGCACCTAGTTTGAGTCGTCTGTGTTGGCTCAAAGCTAGTTTTGTTCGTCCCAACGCACGAGCAGTGCAATGTAAAAATGAAGAAAATGTTTCAATTTGATAGACCAATAACATAAGTGCAAGGCAGGCCCTATAGCAGGCTCAAGGCCCAAATGAGTGCCTCCCATATCGATCGACAAACAGGAAAAATCCCAATTCATCCGCTCCAGCCTCCACCGTTCGCCCTAACCTAGCCGCTGGACGATGACCGACACAAGACTTCCTCGCTACCGTTGAGGGCAGTCGCCGCCTTCAAGCTTAACGGAAGGACAAGAAGATGAAGATCCAACCTCGGTGTAGCTCATGGGAGGTAGCGCGGCAACACGGCATGGCATCGAGCTTAAGAAACCGACAATGTAGCTTACAAGAGTAGCATGCGCAACAAGGTGTACATCACATCCCTGATTATATCTAATTCAACTCTTCAATTTCTGGCCAATAGTTAAACCCGACGGTGTTGTAAAACTGCTTGTATGTAGGGAATCTATGAGAAAATGAAACCAATTTCTACTTATTTTATAACTCCCCTAATCAATACCGAATCGATCAATCTGATGTATCTAATCAAGTTTCCTGCAAACTTCCAAGCTCATGTTGTTCTTGAGCTCAAGTGTCTAATGAACAGATCGCTAATGAAGGATTTGATGCAAACATTTTACATGCTCCTGGTGATGAACATATAGTGTCTAATGAGGCATCTAATGCAAGCATTTTGCAAGCTCCCATTGAAGGATTTAGTGTCTAATGATGATCTGCTATGTTGAGAGAGACATAGAGATTTGCACGCATTGATGACAAGCAAATTATAGTGCATTTTCATGGCTTGAGGAAACGTCGAGGCCATCTACCAAAAAGTCCCCGTATCATGACAACGTAGCATAAATACTTTTCTAATCTGTTGTTTGAAACTATTGGCATACTTGTGCAGGATAGCTATATTGATATGCAGTTTGCGCACTAGTTATAGGTGAAATTACACTTTGATATTTTCAGCCAGAGAACGAATAATACAAGCAGGTACAGACCATGTTTGTAGTCCTTGTACACCATGTTGCATTTTGTGTTTTTTGGTGCTTGCATCATTTAGTGTTTATAATCTGAACTACTTTGGATCATTAGCTGGTTTTCAAAGTGCATGTAGCTTCAAATTTCAAGTTATGTTGATTTTCGAGTGCAAGTGCCTTCATATTTTTAAGTTAAATGTTCTACCGGTAACTTGAATTGTGGATCCGCCATCGCACACAAATCATACACAAATGCCAAGATTTAATTAAATGAAATGCGTGGACTTACGCTAGCTCGCAGTGCTGTGCTCATCGCAGCTCGCTATGCTTGGGATGTTCCATGTACAAGTCCATGTTATCACTTGCTTGGATGTGCGTGCCTTGTGCTCTTGCATCCCCTCTGCATTTTTGACACGGCTAATGGCTGATCAAATAAGAGGAATCGACCTTGCTGTTTTACCGAGGACAAATACTTACAAGGTTATATGGTGTGCGTGATGTACCAGATCCCGTAGCGCCGCCATGCTTGGCTAAAAATGGATTTGCTTGTTTCAGATGATATCTCCAGAGGAAATAAGAGTTTAAGTCGAGTTGGATAGGTGTAAGCTAAGAGAGCAAGGAAAGGATATCCAAACATCGCCGAACAAAGGCACAAGGGAGTTATGTGGATACCTAGTTCGGGCCGGGCGCTTGGGCATGCTCGCCTAGCTAGAGTGCGGTCACTTCAGAGCCGTTGAGGGTGATGCATCGCTGCTGGCTGGCCGCCACGATGCAGATCTTGAGTGGCAGTGGAGTGCTACGATGCGGTGGACGAGACCGTTGGTGAAGCCCTCAGCCGCCTCGGGGCGGAGACGCGACGATGTGCTCGTGAAGTAGCCCCGTGAGCTGGGAGACGGCGCGGTGAAGCGCACTGATGCGGTGGAAGCCGGTGTTCGTGAGGCACGCCGGTTATGACGGCCGACGTTGTCGGTGGACCACCTGGTGTGGTGGATGAGGGCGTAGATGAGGTAGCTCTGGTGCAGTGGTGAAGCGTGACCGTCGTATTTGTTGTCGTCGTCCGGCACAGAGCTGGGGAAAGAGACGAGATGAGGGGTGATTCAAACTTTGCTTGGGTTGGCGGGGAATTAGGGATTTGAGCAACTGGGCACGGAAGGGGACGGTGGAGAAGGGAGATTTTGCAGGGCTGGAATTGGGGTCGCCAGATATTTCAATCCAAAACGTGGAAGCGCGAACTTATTTTGTCGCCGCCCTTTGGGGGGGGAGGGGGAGTGAGGGAGGGTGGGTGGCTGGGTGCTACGCGTCCGTCCGGACACACGCGACACCACCATTACCACGACCTCGGTGCGCTTACATTTGAGAATGCAAACGAATCTTCTTTCATTTGCAAACTAATCAGTATGTATTACCATGCCCGTGTTTTCCTTGCAATAATTAGTCATTCGAAACGATATACTATAAATTAATTAATGAGGAGTTATTTGAAAATAATTGAAACGGTATCCACGCTTAACGTGGATTAGAGTGTGTCACATAATTAGTTATTTGAATTAGAGTGTGTCACATAGCTTATCTCCAATTCTAAAGTGGATTTCGTGATTTCACCGTATCCACGCTTACTTTTTTAATACAAATTCATATGTATATGATGAACACCATGGTAGTGAGAAAACTTTTGGATGGATTCAAACATATGACCTACAAAATAGCACAACAAATCGAGTCAATGTCAACTTTTCTAAACCTAGTATGGCACAATTCAAATAATTACCCATATGCATGGTCCTCGCTCAAATCTTACAATGTACAATCAATTGAAACATCGATATTAAGTCTCGTAGTATCTACATTCAAATGTTGTTTTTAGCCCCCCCCCGCACACATGGTACATACTTCCCAGATCGGCTCAATCTTCCTCTCCTAACCACCTTAGGAAGCTATCGGTTTCCAACACACATGCATTCTTTCTCTCCATGTTTCGATCTCTAACTCTCTCAACTACACAACCCCTTTTTCCACACATTTAAATGTATTTACCTCATACACCCGCCATTGCACCCCATGCCGAGCTCTCTCTCTCTCTCCTCTCCCTCTCACCTCTCGCTTAAATACATGCATTGCCTATCTAGCCCTCTAACCTCTCGTGGCGCACGCACGCACGCTTGTCTATCTAGGTCACTCCTCGAGACTGTCTTATTTTTCTTCCAAGACGGCGGGCCACACTTGCTCAATCTCGCCTCTTTATCCGAGTCTCGCTTAACCTCGCTTTTTTTCACACACAAATGATATATCTCCTGCTCGGGCCTCGATCGACACACACTATACTCTCTCACACAGATTGTCTATCTAGGTCACCCATCAAGCCGCCTTCACTCTTTTCGACCTCGTGGCTGGCCACGCCCTCTCTCTCTCTCTCTCTCTCTCTCTCTCTCTCTCTCTTTGTATCTCTCGATTGACCTCGCTCTTTCTCGGACAAAAACGATAATCACCATGTTTGAGCCCAATTCGACTTATTCACATTGTATACTCTCTCAAGCACATTGTCTATCTAGGTCACTCTCTCCAACCCGTCTCACTCTTTCGATCGCACGACGACCCTATGTGATCGATCGACCTTGCTTCCTCCCACGCACAAAATATATCTACACGTCTATGACTCGATCATCTCTCAAGCTCTATCTTACAACCCTCACCCTTTCCAAAAGCTCAATCGGACAATATATCTCCAGAGCATATATATTTGTTCCATGAATGTCGGACCACTCTCACTTTGTGTCTCTATCTATATGTCTCTCGATTGACCTCGCTTTCTCACGCCGTATCTTCCACACATTGAAGCTACCTCTCCATCCCTCATAAAGCCGGAGCTATTACATTGCGAGGGGCACTCCAACCTTGGATTAATTTGTGTATGCATTTATTCCGGTCGGTTTAGATTATATTTTCGTGACATTCGGCCCACAACTACTCGAAACACCATTGCAACCCCCGCAACTCCTCTAGTTGATTTCCCTCTGGCTCGGTCATCGCTCTCTCGCACGTCCTTTCTCGCCTTCAACGTCGCACCATGGTATTATTGCAAAAAACTCTGTTGTTCTCTTTAATTATTATAAATAAGCTACAAAACTACACACCGATAGTCCACTTGGAATGGAACAAATTTGGACCCACAAATTAAAGTGCTACAAACTACACACCGAGGGGCCCACATGTCATGAAAAATTTTTGGACCCATATACAAATTAAAAAATAAAGGACGAGGATCGAACATGCCACCAGGGCCTTCAAGCCACACATCAATAGGCAACATACGTAGAACAACAATGTTTGTTGTACCTCCCTTTGTTCACATAATGTTTTTTATATTACCACAACCTATTTAATTGATAACATGTAATATTATTTTAGTACTATTCTCCTTCACTTACTGGTGGGTTCCATGTGTGCTCTCTCTCTCTCTCTCCCTTCTCGCTTAGACGCACGGCAAACACGAAGAACTCACGGGCGATGTTGCCGCTGACCATATCTCGACGCATTCATAAGTTACGACACCAGCCACATGCTAGCAGCACTAGTCGCTGTGTACGCAATGGACGTTAATTTGGAAGTATATTATGCATGCGATATTAAGTTGAATATTATTTGCGTGTTATTATGTGATTAGCACAATGTTTGGCATGAAATTAACTGCACGCTAAACGTGTTGAGCGCTCGACATTGAAGCAGTCTAGGTCGTTGGATGACAAGGAATACATGTGGCTTGATGACGCTTTTATATTTAATTTGATACGCCTCAGCGTAACATTCAATCGATCAAACCATAGATTTCATTCACCGACTCAACTTTAAATTATACGACGATCAATCTAAAATAAACGAATGATAAACGCTCGGATTTTAAGCATGGCAATCCGAACGCTTTTCATGGCAATTTAGATTACGCGGCGCGCGGGGCGCTTTGCGGGAAGCGGCTCCGTTGCGTGCTCGTGGTGTCGCCGGGCAATCGACCGACGGCGACGGCGGCGTTTGCGCCGTTGTTGGCGAACTCCCGGACGCTGGCCCTAGCTTCAAGGAAGGCCACAATGTTCGACTTCGCCCCGTGAGCGAGTCAATCGGGCGGGAGGAGGCGATCGCGCGGTGCAAGGAAGCGGTCGACGGCGCCATCCACGCCGCTGAGGGGGGTAATCGCACCGCTGGGACAAAGCGCTGTCAACGGCGCTGGGCGGAGACATTCGTGTGCACGGGCACCGGTGTAGGAGATATGCCCTAGAGGCAATAATAAATGATATTATTTATCTCCGAGTTCATAATTATGTTTATCTTCCATGCTATAACTGCAATGATTCTCGAGTCTGCAATATCCACGAGGCTCGGAGGAAGACTCATATGCACGTGTGGAATAATAAACGATAAGAAGTATTCCTAGTCTGGCCTCTAAGACTAGCTCAAGTGTTGCATGATGGTTCTGTTTTCCTGATCATGGGCATGTCTATGCCATCAATTTTGAGGGCACAATGTTAAGAGAACATTTGTGTTGAATCGACCTGGACTGATGTTATGCTAAGAGATTCATTCATCACAAGTTAATGGTGCATAACACATAGATGGTTAACGTTTGCATGATTCCTTAGACCATGAGAGTATCGAGTTTCTTCATGCTTGCTTCATGAACTTTGGGGTTTGTTAAACGTCATTCGTAAATGGGTGGCTATTACGGCGGCCTGCGGGTTCATGGAAAAGTGTGTCAAGTAACTTGATAGCTCAAGATTGGGATTTGCTCCTCCGACGATGGAGAGATATTCTCGGGCCCTCTCGGTATTACGGTATCTATCATCGCCCCGCCGCATACAAAGGTGATTTGATCACTGGGATGCCGGAACACGGAAATGAGAAAAGAGAAAAAACCCGGTAACGAGGTAACTTGCATGGTGGACAAATTGTTCGTCCACCGGGATGCAACAAATCTCACCTAGGGTGTTTGTGACATATCGCGAAGCAACATGAGGTTCACTCGAATATTCATTCGTGTGGGTATAGGGTTCAATATGGGTGTCCACGGCTCCGATGTTGATCATTGATCGGAAGGGGTTCCGGGTCATGTCTATACTTCACCGAACCTATAGGGTCACACGCTTAAGGGTCATCTATCTGCTGAAACTAGACAGGGAGTGTGAGAGAAAATCACCAAAAAGTTTCGGACAGCGGAAAAGTTCCGCAGAGAGAGGTAACAGGATGAGTTTCGGTGAAACCAAAATAGTTGTTTCGGGGTATGCCATTAAGTCAAAATGGTTTCTACACATGCCTGATAATTCTTGGAGGGTGCCAGAATCATTCTGGAAACATTTTGGAATTTTCAGAAATAAAAACCGGAAATGTTCCGGAGCTGCAGGAACTGGTTCAGATGCTTTTCGCAGATGAAAATCACTAAACTGGAATTGTTCCAGAACGCATTGAAAATTATTATGGTGGGTACTGGAAATGTTCTAAGCCCACATAAATATTTTCAGTTCGAACGGACGCTGAAAAATGTCGTCGTGAATAGTGAAAGTGTGTTTTGGGATATTTTATGGAAAGCCACCTTTTGGGGCTTTGCCCAAAAGATCTAGGGATGACATGGATGGATTGGGGGCCCCTCATGGGGCCCCTCAAGGGGTGTGGCTGGCCACACTTGGGGCTCCACCTTGGAGCCCCTCTTGTTCCTTTGTTTCACTCTTATGCCCTTGAGGAAGGACTTCATTCATGTGCATTTTGGGTTTTTGTGTTAAACTATCCTACCCCTTGGGATTTCCTATAAATAGAGGTGGAGGGGCAGCCCTCCACACTCACTCTTTCTCACATGCAAGTGCCATGCATGATCTGGCTTCTCTCTCCCTCCTAGCGAAATAGTTTCATAGAGCCGTAAGGCTGTCTGTGTTCCGGCAGGAACTAGTTCTGGACGGCGAAGCCCTGCCGGATAGATGACACCGTATGTGTGCAACTTTGTAGAGAGATCGTAGTTTCGGTCTTAGTTCGTGAGTGCCTCCCGAAGGGCTGTCCGTGTGACCGCCCGAAGTTTCAAGGTCCTCCTGGCGGCTGTCCGAGTGACCATTCGAAGTTTCAAGGTCCTCCTGAAGGGCTGTCCGCGACACCGTCCGGGGCTGTTCGACCGCCTCCCCGAGGGCTGTCCGAGGAGCAGATGAGGGTATACATCCTCGCGTTGGGAGGTTGTAAATCTTAGCTACCGGATCTGCACCGCCGATCGTCATCGACTCTACTTCCCGCCGCGCCACGAAGTCGGTAACTAAAAAGATCAAACCATGTATGCAATCTCCATAGTGGTCCCGGACTGCGCGAGGTTGGAAATTTTTGTTTTCGTCACGCCCACTACAACCGCACGGCACGCACGCGGTGCAGACGCGCAGCGCATGCGCCGGCAGTGCACGAAAGACCGGCACGCGGCGCGCTGCTGCTGCACGCAGCAGCGCATGCCCCGCAGTGCACGGGCGCTGAAAGTCGGCGGGACCTCGTGGAACCACGGTCATCAAGCTCGGCGACAATGTGCGGCTCCCAGCCCATCAATGCCATGGGATGGGCGCCGCACACGGGCGACGGACCGTAACGGAGCGGGACAAAGGGCGCCTTCCCGCAAAGCCGCCAAGCTCGCCCCAAAGCGCCTTATGTTCTTGAGACTCGGCTGGGTGTCTTCCTCGTGAAACTCGAAGACTAAGGGCAGACCATCGTGATGTGGCATGGCGACATCTAGGTCGACTGGTTGGAGGTAGACGACAGGAGAATCGGGAGGAAGAGAGAAGATTGTAGCGATACCGGTAAAAGGGGTTGATTTTAAATCGCGCGCCGATTTACATTAAAAGTGGGAGCAGCTTGGGACAAAGGTGTGCGGCGGAGCTGGTCAAAGGGCTTGCCTCCCGTGAGCTCGCACAGTTGGTCTCGCTCAAGACGCCCCCTGTCACCGGCGCAAGAGCGGTTCGCTCGCACGCCCCTGCCGACTCACACGCTTGTTTCGGACGACACCGCCGATGAGAAGCGGGACTCATGGCGGCACATAAACGCCCACGGTTTCAATAGTGAAAGCGTCATTTTAATGTGACAGGTCTTTGTTCCAAAATACCTTTTGCTCTTCATTTGTGCAACTTGTCATAAGCAGCTTGTCTCAAATTGAAGAAAAAATTACAAAGTAATATTTGTGCCATATCACGTGACCTTGCTCGCTTCAAGAATTTATGGTCACTTTTGATTTTCTGAAATTTAAGATCCAGATTCAAAACAATATCATAACCTCGCATCATGCAATAAATTTTCAAGCCATACATCCGTCCTGTTGTATTTCTTAAGAAAGGATTTGGTCAAACATTTTGCTTAGTTAGACTTCGCATAAGTTATATATGCAGAAAAGGATAATCCTCTCGCATCAAAGGCATTGCCTCGATATATTAACTCAAGTACTAGGCACGAACAAATAGGGCTCAATTATGTGCTCATCCGGTGTAGTAGTAGTAGTACTAGGCAATGCAGCTTGACGGTGACCTTGGCGAGCGGCATCGAGGAATTGAACCATGCTCGCACTATAGGTAACGTTGTCTAGTTACTTTTTTTAACACACCGTTGTCTAGTTACTAAAGCATCCTCCGTTGTTCATCGGTAGTCACTATGGACCGGGACATGAGGGGATTTCTAGGGCTGGAATTCGCCGCTAGATATTTCGATTAGAAATGCGAGGCTCGACCGGTTGGGGTTGTTTAATGTGCGTATCACACGACGCCACCGTAAGGACACGAGCCCGTTTTTTATTTTTATTTTTAGGATCAACACAAGCCAAGGTCCGGCTGGTATGTCAAGGTCCTACCATTCGAGAATTCGAAAGGAACCTTTTAAGTTGCCGAATGAATCTATGTGTATTACAATGCCCGTATTTTCCTTGCAAATACTAATCTCAACGTGGTAATTGATTTATGACGAGTTGTTGAATTACAGTAAGTTTGTGATATAGTGATCTCAACGTGGATTTCACGGTATCCTTGCTAAGTTTTTTAATGCAAATTCCAATTTAAAAGATGAACAATATGGAGGTGAGAAAACTTTGTATGTATCAAGTATATGACCCCCCCCCCCCACACACACACCCACACAGACACCCACACACGAGCACAACAACAATCCAATAAGTATAGTGCATCTATTTTTCCAAACCATGCATGTATGACACGAATTAAAATATTTTTTTTCTTCCTAAATATTAGTCTTTAGAGCTTTCAACAAGCTTACTACATACGGAGCAAAATGAATGAATCTACACTAAATATGTCCATATACATCCGATGTGCCACCACTTGAAATCTCTAAAAGACTAATATTTAGGAACTAAGGAGTAAAATGTAAGACATGCATGGTCCTCAATTCAATATTTAAAACTAACATGAAACCTGAAACATGAATATTAAGTCTAGAACTACAAGACATGAATGTTGTGTTTAATTAGGCGGAGCTATGATTGTCGGGGTCACCCCTCGACCTTAGATAAAATTGTGAAGCTCGCTTAGGGTTGTTTAGATTATATTTGTCCCCACCCTCCCAACCACCGATTGGTTGTGCACCCCACCCCTCCTCCCCGGGAGAATATCATGTGCCCCCATACCTTAGATGCTATATGCCAATACGAGTTGCTTGGAGCTTGTAGATCTGAGATATAGCAGCTCACATGATGTCTTAATATTTTTACAGGAAACCTTGATGAGTTTGAGAATTGCACACAATTTGTACAAAAACTACTCAGATGCCCTTGATCCCATATCCAACGACTCGAAGTCAGATCACCATAGCATCTAAGATGAAGGAGGACATCATATTCTCCTCGTATGTAAGAATATCATGTGCTACCACACCTTAGATGCTTTGGTGATACAAGATCTTCTGAGCCGCTTGGACCCAATGCCTCCTCGGTGGTTCAATGGTTTTTGCGTAAAAGCCCCAAAGAGTTCAGCCATCGCCATAAGCACAAAGATCGCCAGATGCCATTGATCTCAGATCAAACGACCTCAAGCTCAGATCACCATAGCATCCAAACCGCGAGAGCACCTTTTGTGTTCTCGCACGGAGAAAAGCCCCAAAGAGTTCAGCCATCGCCATAAGCACAAAGATCGCCAGATGCCATTGATCTCAGATCAAACGACTCAAGCTCCTATCAACGAGATCCAAACTGCGAGAGCACCTTATGTGTTCTCGCACGGAGAATATGAGGTGCTCCCCGATCGAGATTCTATGGTGATACGAGTTCAGAGATCTAACGCCCACGAGGAGGTTTGAATGTTTTGCAATATACAACCGAGGGAGTTTGGGAATCATGAGAAAGTACAAGTACTACGATGTGCCATCCGATCACCGATCATATCACCTAGATGCTCATATCACCATATCGGGTAATTAAGCCACGGGAGCACCTAAGATGAGCAACGGGAGCCGTTGATCCAAGATGCAGCGACACACACGAGGCCCGAATGTTTTATTTGCAAAAAACTTTGAGAGTTTGGAAATTGCGATAATTACAAAGACTACTCCCAAGCCATTGATCTCACTTCCAACGTGTAAAACTCGATCACCATAGAATCTAAGTCATGGATGGATGTGATATTCTATGCCACTATCATTTTTGTTCGTAAACTTGCAAAATACATGTAACTTGTGCCGTTACTTGTCTAACCGCACAAAGTGTTTGTTCAAAAAACCATCCTACACTGAAATATCAGAACAACACATGGGGGTCCCACTTGTCATTAATAAAATTTGGACCTAAAACTAACAAGTCTGAAAGACGAGATTCGAACTGGCAAACTGGACTACAAAGCGTAAGTCGATAGCCTGAAACAACAACGGTTGTTGGCTTTGTCCCATAACATGATTTTATACAAGATACGCTGAGTAGAGTAGAGGAGTGCCTCGCCTACATGGGCATGACCGCTGACTCACTTATCGGTGGGTCCTGTGTCTGCGATCTCTCTCTCTCTCCATCGCCTAACCTTTGCACAGCATTACCTAAGAGCGGCGCTTAGCTTGCCGTGGTGTTATTACAACTAAAAAAGCTTGGAAAATAGAAGAATCGCCAGAACAAGAGACGCTGTGGCTGGTCGAGACGGAACTAACCACACCTATCCTCCGTGCGATGTTAGCATGATGAAGCTGTGTGGCTAGTGGGGTGTTTTCGACCGACGGGTCGGGTCCCGAGGTCGAACCATAGGTACTACGATCGATACAAAGAAATTTTACACGCATTTTTCCTCTGTGCCGAGACATGGCACAACCTACCGCGCGGTTTCGGGGTCCTCCCGAGTGGTGCACGCATATATTCTTCCTGACGTGGGACGCCCTACCGCGTGTTTTCGCCAAGCAAGTATATAAATGAGTCGTCAAATCACGAAAGACCACTTTTCCCGCAGAGTATATCAGTGAAGCACGGTGGCTAGCTAGTTGGGCTAGTTCGACCGATTAGCTAAGCCACCGCCACATTTGTTTTTTCACCCCTTTTTTTATCTACTTGCTGGCAGGTAAATCTAAACATCCACCGTGGCGTTGCTCTGGTGTTTGAGTGCAGCAGGATTTTTTATTTTTGATTGACGGAGCAGCGCTGCAGGATTTTTAATTTTTGATTGACGGAGCAAGCGCGCAGCAATTAGTCACGATGACTACCAGAAACTCATCGCCTCGATGTGAGAAGTCGCTGATCGCTGTTTTACCATGGTGAAAACCAAAGATTCCCCGCCTCGGCTGGCTTCCTCCGCTTCCCAGATTGCATTGCCTTTCAGCTGCTTTCCCTGATCACCAATGTCATGCGACTCGAGAAGCGTGAGGGACTTGGTGGTGTTTAGGCGCCTCCGCATGGGCATGTCCATGTCTAGGCGCAACATGACCGTTGGATCAAACTCAGACGGCAGCAGATCACCATCAGAGGTAAAGCGTGGGTGTGTTTGGTTGCATTCTCATCTCAATATAGTGTGTAAGTCACCCTTACGAAACCAAATAATCCCAAAACATTTAGGCACAGACATTAACTCCCTCCCGTATCTTGTTTTGTGACATATCAACCAATAAGAGACGTGGGCAGGCATGCTTTCAATGACTTGAGACTAATAAACATGACATGCAATGGTTAGTTCATCGCATGCAATGCTATTAATTAGCAAAAACACATTAAGTTTTCTCGCTTTCCTCTCCGCCTTGGTCGCAGGCACAACGAAGATGACTTACACACCTAGACGGAGTAGTTGTTTCTCTTCGTATTTGTATTACCTACTAGTGTGGACTCATGCACCCTTCATGCACTCGCCAACACCCAAAAGCGGTCGAGAAGGGAACTTTTGCTCCCATCCTGCACCCTTCATACACCCCGCCTAACACTATTCGTGCTTCATATGGTTCATGTTTCGTGGAGTATCGTAGCACCGCATTCTCCGCGGCGCCAGAGACCTAGTTCGCTAACATTGATCTCACTATTCATTCTCGACCCGACAATCGAGAAAGCGTACTATGTTACTACATTATCGTTCATATAGTTGACATGCGACAACATCATTTGTTGTCGCCATATCTTACTACACTAGCAACAATATTATGTAGTAATCGACGATGAACCATCGCACATGCCTAGTAGTAGGAGCACCGTATGTTCAAGTGGTTGTCAGAGCCAGACCTCCGTCAGAAGAGTGGAAACGCTTGTCGTGATCATTTTTTCTTCGTAAAAAAAAGGACACGCCCACCGCAAGATCCTTCTCCACCATGCACTAAATTACTCACTTTCCGACGCAGGGATAGCCAACATCGGGTCCACCAGCCATGCACTAAATTACTCCGTAGTAGAGTGATGGTAGACTACCCCGATCAAAGCGCCACAAGAATGCCCAATGAGCCCAAATCACAAAACCCCTCCTTTCCAAAGAGTAAGTTGGACGGACGAAGCAACCATCATTTCACTCTTCTCTCAGCTTCCTCTCTACCCAACCCTCGCTTCTCCCTCATCTTGTTCCTCGCTTCTTCAAGAAAACCCCGACCGCTTCGCCATTGTTCTTCTCTCTCAAAGAAGGAAAGGTGAGCGATCAATGGTGTTGATTCTGCCAAGGCCCGGTCTTGCAACCCCGAGACCTGATCCTATAACTCCTCTATTTTCTTCTTTGGGTTTGTGATTATGGTTTCGCTTTTTTTATTTCTATTTGTCAGCTTCTTGATGGACGCTAGAGCACCGTCAAGTGATGTCTATGGCTCGCCAAAACCGCCGAGGCTCATGGTACGAAGAAGTTAAGCACCCCGCCGAGACTACCGCAGACAAGCTCAAAAGCCATCGCCGTGTCCAAGCCCCCTCTCCGAATCCTCATTAAGCAAGTCCGTAATATCTCTTCTTGACGATCTTTTCTCGATCTTGATCGTATTTTCATCTAACGCAGACTAGTACTAGTAGTACAACTTTCGGGTGATCTTGCATGTGATTTTTGTGTCCCAAATGACGCATTCTAAATTCTCTTTCGACCAAAACATGCGAGAGGTTGACACCGATTTCTTATAGATTATTAACTATTTCTCCGTCTCCAAATTTCTTGTCTTCGATTTGTCTAGATATCGATGTATCTAATACTAAATGTGACTTGATACATCCGTATCTCGACAAATCTAAGACAAGAATTTTGGGACGGAGGGAGTAGTTTATGAACATCAATGCTACCTTTGAAGAGGGTATATTTGCCTCAAGAACTTGTGTTATGGATATTGCAAGTAATCCTCCGCTCTCATGCCTTTGAAGACATGTTCTAGTGTCTTTGTTCACTCATTTCGTATGTGATATGTAGTCATATATGGAGTATAATATCGAAAATCATCTTATATTTCTGAACGGAGGTAGTAATAAAATATGGTTTCAGTTTGAATTAGAACCAGGTCCGCGGTGGAGATGAAGTTCTCAAAGTCATGTCATGTGAACTGGAAGACCTGAGGATGAGTTCTACTGCTAAACTATCCAGCTGTTGTGTCCTTGTCGCCACGTGTCCTGAATTGGTGTTTTCCTGTAGCATTGTTGTCAGGCATGTTCTTGATGCTGTACTTGACCACAACAATTTCTTGAGAACGGTCTATGTTAATGTCTGTCCACTCAATTCAGTCTGTATATTTTGAAGTATCCAGATCATCTTTTTTGTGAGGACAGTTTATCAATTATGGTTACACTCGAATATCTATATGCATTGCAGGGTTTATCGCACTCACCAGGATTTCCAGTCCCATGGATGTTCGGTCCATACAATTTGTCACGACCTTTGACCGTCCCCGCTTAGGGAGTAGGCGGGCCCCTGCATGCCAACCAGTAGTTGGACGCATCAATCTTTTGTTTAGTACTTCAATATAGTGATTTCTGGTAAGGATTCATTCGTGTCACATCAAGTAAATCTTATTGATTTACCGTCTAAATCTTATTGATTTAATGTCATGTTTTCTTTCTTTCCTGCAATTTTACGATGTAGGTTTTACATAGACATTCATCGCAGAATAAACCGCTTGGTTTGCTCTACGATGGCTATTATTGCAGGTTTCACTTATGTCGTGTCAAGAACGAAAGCACCGCCTATCACTTATATTATCGAAAAATTGGATCACCGTTGTCCGAGTACAAGCTGAATCCCTATGATGAACTGCAGTTTGGTTTAACAAAACGCCACAATTAGTCCTTCTCGCTTAAAAGAAATGAAGAAAAACTCGGATCACACCACGGCTTAGCCAAGTTAGAAAGCTAATCATAGCAGCACTGCATACCATCACCGTTGTCTCGCACATCGGTACCACATTCAAGAACGGATCGAGCACCGGCAGCTGTTTAGCATTGACAATGTAGTAACTCGGCCCGATCCCGCCGAGGATTGGGCACCAACCGCCAAGGATCAGCCGATCTACCGGAGGATCGGGCATCAACACCGCACCAGCTCTACAAGGAGCACCATCTCCGCAAAGAAGAAGTTGCTTCGCACTGCACCAACACTTGCACTTGCATCTCGCTCGCCCGTAGCAGCGGCAATCGAATCGAGCAGCAGCGCCGCAATGATCGGGCTGCAGTTCAGACTTCATATACCAAAGTCCTACAAAACCGACATGTCCACCGTCTTGGTAAGCATTGGCTGCCCAAGTGTTTCGTTCTTTTTTGTTTCCATGTTGTTTCGCATGATTCACCGTGTTGATCTAACTGTTTGGGTATGTCTTCTTGTTTGCAAACAGAGAATTCCTAGAGCAATGAGGGAGTCGTTCAACAATCCGGGCGACAGCGGCCAAGTTTCTCTTACTATGCGCAGCCTTGGTGTGAATGAACCTGCTCAATATACCGTAAGTACAAAGGATGGTCGCATGATGATTGATGCTAAAGGATGGTCAAGGTTCAAATCTAAATCGTATCTTGCGGTAGGGGATGATGTCAAAATCAAACTTTCTCTGCAAGGACAGCTGGTCCAAATCAACTTTGAAATTCTTCAAGATCATTGAATCGATCTATCCGCCGAGATTTGATGTAATACTGCATGGTGAAACAAATGTCCTATGTGTATAAGTAGTACGACAGTATCATTGATAGAATTGCAACTCGATTGCTGGTTAGGAACTGACATTTGATTTCATTCCAACAGCTGCCGTGCTTTATTCAATTTTGTGTATTCGCTTTATGACAAAGATCTAAAACCAGCGCTGCATCGACCGCTTGCAATATGAAAGGCGCCGAGGTAGAACACATGGGCCCCAAACATGCAGGCCCACCGCCTATGGCCCAAAGTCCGAACCGTGAGCCTGTCGAGTATTTCTTAGCTGAACCCCATCATGCCCGTCATGTAACGTAACATCAAGATGCATTTGTATGAGTATTTTATCTTGTGAGAGAAAAGGATGAACGAGGAAAGGCCTTATTTGCAAATGCGAGAGGTGTGGGTACCTTTTTGCAAAATTGCCATAGTTTCCTTCCTATCCGTCAGATATAAATCGGACGACCTATATTGCAGGATGACAAGCACACCATCATCACCAACTTGTCTATACCGTGTTAAAAGAACTCTGTTTTTATAATTATATATGTTATATATATTCCCCTTGATTTTTATTATGTATAAAGTTGTGATATAAAAGATCTTTATATTTCTTACAGAGGGAATATCTCTCATCAAAATATATTTATGTGTAGTAACTAGTTACTCTTGTCTTTCTACTTCCTTATACTGATATGGGGCATCAGCAACGGGTCCACATGCCATATGCACTAAATTAGAGTGCACAACTGCACGGTAGACACACCCCGTCAGAAGGCCAAGATTAATGCCCAATGAGTCACAAATCACAAAAACCCCACATTTCCAGCTTTAGCAAGAAGTCGGACGGACGAAGCGACAATATTTCACTCGCCTGAATCCCTTCTCCTTGTTCTGCTTGTTCAGAGAAAACCCCGCCAGCGATTGCATAGGGTTTTCTCATGGAGAACTGGTACGAATTCTTCATCCATCCCCGATAAATCCAAATCCCTTGGTCGCGGGTATTCCTAGGATGGCAGCCGCCATTGCTGATGCATTCTTCTTCCCATCAATCTAGTGCGTTTCATTTGTAGTGCCCAAAGTGCGAGGACCCTACAGTGTTTCTGCGCATCGAGACGCCACACTTGTTCCTTCTCATCCTAACATAGGATTTTAAACGCATACAAGATGTTCCTAGAATCCTCTTTTCTATCCTGGAGGGTGGGGTTTTCTAACATGATGTCGACTAATTTGGAAATTTGATTGCTATATTTGGATAAAAGGTACTAGTACTATGGTCAACACCGACGTGAAGGAGGAAAGTATTTCTAGATTTGGATATAGGGAATACATTGTGTTCTCATATTATTTTTCCTCTGTGCATTCCTTGCTCGCCGTAACACATGTACTCAAGATGCTCGGCCTTGCCATAACCGAATACACCAGCTTTAATGGTAATAGTGAAGACAAGCCATGGATATAAGTTTTGAGTTGGGTTCATGAACCAAGAAGATCGTTGCTTTTTATGGCCGACCTTGATAAACTTTCTCAAGTGTTACAGATCGAAAGTTGGCGATGAATGTTGATGGAAATAGCAGTAACCTGGTCTCATCTTCATTATGCGATCTTCCACCCCGACGCTGCTCCAATTGTTCATCCATGTTAGTTTTGTATCCGGTTCTTGCTTGTTGCCTAGATTACTTCTTAATCCACCTATTCTGCCTAACTGATCACATTTAACTTTAGAAGTAGCAACGAATCTCTCACTTAAGATGCTACTTTAACTAATATTTTCTTATAATTGGTGGCACGTGTAGGTTTTTTCGTAGTTAAGGTGCTGCTCGCTTTGTTATTTCAGAATAACTCGTCATGTTCGATGGCAATCGAAGTTAAATCGACGACATCCACAAGTTCCTACACTTTATTGATTGTCTTGAGGTCCTTGTGGGGCGTTTCAATGGTGGAAGGCCATGTGGGATATGTGTGCCACTGCTGCACTTGTTGAACAGGTTCAACTATGTTGAGAAACTTATGGTACGAGTTAATTTTTGTTATATACTCCCTCCGTTCCTTTATCTAAGGTGCATTTTTTTTACAAAAATTTCACAATGTAAGGTGTATTTGTTGTAGTCTCACTTAATCCTCTTTACCCTCCACGGCCGACATACATGGTAGCTATCCTCCCGATGCTAAAATCAAGCCAAGCACTTAATGCGCTTTTGTTGGGAAAAAATGGGAACCATCATTAATTAGGAAAATGTATATCCTCCCCGCCCCATGCAATCCCATTATTTTATTGTTTCTCTTGAGAGCGATAGAACAATTTTTCTACCGATCTAAGCCTTTTCCGAGAATGTAAAGCATCACATCTAACAAAACTTCCGAACGGACGCCTTTCTCTTCCACCATGGATCCGCTCACGCTTAGAGGAAGATAGGTTCAACTCGTTGTTGCATGTTTTAGCCAAGAGGATGATCCCGCTTATGGAACATGTTCGCGCTGAAGAGATAGGCCCTGGTTGTACCAAGCCGGATCGCCTGTGATAGAAGGTCTTCCTACTTCGAGCTAAACCATTGTGCAAAAGGACACCGCCACCACTTCTCCGCTGGATTCACCGGGCGGTTTGCATCAGATTCCATCCTCTCGCGGGCCTCGCCCACGCGCACCGGTGATCCACCCGAGCAGTAGATGGTGACACAACGTTCAAGTACTACTACTACCCGAGTACATGATCTCGTTCAAGGAGTATGGAATACATACAAGACGATACCGCGGAAGCTCGCATGCCCACTGCATGGCCGGGTCCGGCTCAGATGTTGGCCCTCAAGGCCTCCCTCGCGGCACGGCTGGTCTGGCTGCCCTCAAGGTTCGCTACGGCCCGCGCTTTGGTCAGGTGGTTCAGATCCGCACTCCGCCGGCTGGTGGCGCTTCGCCTGCCTTCCGGGGCGGGCGGCGACGCTAAGTCGCCTGTTCCGCAGAAGCAGCTCAAGGTGTTCAAGGAGGTCCGCCCATCGTCGGCCTCTTTGCCGGCATGAAGTCGATCATGCTCGCATCCATTGCCGCCATGGAGGGAAAGCTCAACTTCTACATGGAGCCCGCAATAAAAAATTATCCTGCTAGTATTAATGCAAAAGGTGAGATTGCACAAGAACATACCGCAGCCGGAGTCATCTAAGCTAGCTACCATAGTCGATCCAAGATCACAGCCCGTTTCTTCGCTCTCCTCAATCAATCCCAATTAGGTGCTGGATGCAAGTCTAGATCAACCATGTTTTCTGTTCACACGATCGGAAGAAGGGGGAAATGAAGAAACCGTGGGGAGTTACTCATTTTGTACACGAGAACATATTTTAAAATCTGCATTCTCATATGCCAAGTGACTTCCTCCCTTTTTTCTCTTTGTCCATGAGCTCATTTTCCTATAGGAGGCAACAGAAGTTATTTGCATCGCTGATTTCTTGGGATACGGGATTGTATAAAGCTATGCAAGGCCGGCAGCAGATCTGCATGCAATGCCAAATCGCTGGAAGCTCACCTAATTGATTTCCAACGCTAAGCTAATACCTGGGGTAGTATTGTCCCAGATGCTCCAAAAATTGCTGCCTTGGTCACCGAGCTAAAAAAAATGCACCTTAGATAAAGGAATGGAGGGAGTATGTTGTTCATAAACTATTTCTTATACACGCTTTTTAGCCGTGATCTTCTTGAAGCGTAAATCGCCTAGTTCTATTGTTCCTATATCGATGCTCCGACCATGGTCGGGTCGACTAGCGCTTGGTCACAACATGATGTTTATGTCAACCTACTCCATTCCCTTGAGGTGAAAAGATACTTACTCATGGGTGGTCTCAAATAATGAAGGCCCGCCCATCTTGGAGAATAGGATGTAAGATTATGTTCCTCGCTTCCATGGATATAAAGCAAATATCCTGTTTATTGACCACATTGCAGATGAAGCCGCCGTAAGGTTGTGGATGCGCTGGGTGGTGCTCGGCCTTGTCCCTGGGCTTGGCGGCCTCACCCTTGGTTAACCGTGGGCAAAGTAGCACGGTTCGAGGTGTGCTTTGTACGGTTGAACCTGTATAAGTACTCATATTGCTTTCAACTATGGTTGTTAAGTGCCCCGCCGGTTTGCTTAAGGTTGTTAAGCACTCTCGCCGCTTTTACAACCGTCGTGTTTTTTCAGTCCGCCTTCCTCCAACCGCTAAAACCAAACCAGCCGCTGGGCTGCTCGCTCGGCCCCATGGTTGGTCTGCGCCAACAAGACGACGCCGCCCCACTGCCTCCTAAATTGTTAACGCCGACGTCTCGAGGCTCGCTGTCAGTCTCACGCAAGCTTTGATGCACTGCTGCGCATGCCGCCTCTGCAGAACATGGTCAACAAACAATGTGAATCAGCAGTATATCGTGGAGAGGATGACATTAGGGCCCACCATGTCAACAGATGGGAAAATAAAATGCTTCCTCCTAGTGTTTTCCTCGACATATGGGACCCACGACATTGTGAGCGATATAGTCAATAGACAAGAGAACAACACAAGATTGGCTGACATCTCGGGACGAGCAGCTCGAGCATATTTTTTTTGTTATTGTTGAGACGGAGCAGGTTTGAACTGGCTGTGGTCTGCCTAGCCTAAGGTTATATTTTATGTTCACCATGTGACCAGCCCAGCTATTTTTTCTTTGTGAAAATGAGCCCGCTTTATTTTTTCTCAAGAATACCCAATCCAGCCTACTTATTTTCTAAGCCCTAATGGTTGCAACTCTTCAAGACGCCTGGCAAATCTTGAAAGTAATATGAAATGGGTTGTAAATATAAAACAGATGACAAATTGGCAATTACTTTATAATTTCTGATTTTTTCACATTTTAGATTCCTATTTCACTAGGAATTAACCTAATTTAAATATATCTTCAAAGGACTTTAAATCTGGCTCGACATTTCGGTATTAAAATAGTTTGGAGCCCACAGAATATGCTAAATTGGCCTCGCCAACTAAAAATGAACTGCAATAAATTGCATAAGAAGTCGAATGAGCTATATATAAATTATTAAAAAAGAGGGAATGGTCTGACTTATGGGCCTATTGTTGACGACATGCAAGATTTTTTAGTTATTATATACGCCAACCAACGATTCTAGTAGATATAACCGCTGGATGTCAATCCAACGGCCGCCGTGGTTTCTTCAATCTCGATCTTCTTGCTCCACCGCCAAATTCAGCGGGCGCGGGACCGCCGCCCCGCCTCGTGCGTGCCTCACCGCCTCTACTACTCTCACCGCTGGCCTGGGCATCCTCTACTCACCCACACCTCGTTATTCTGGGCGATGGCAGCCTCACACCGCAGCCAACTAAGGTGAACCTCAGATTCTTCTTCGCGGGCATCCATCGTCGCGTTTTCCCGGCTCCGGCCGCACTCTTCCTAGGCTCTCGCCGCCCACCGCCTGGTGCTCTCGGGCGCAGCGTGGTCAAGGAACTACTTCCATCGAAAAGAGTATCGTCATGGAGAGGCCGATACCGGGTCCACGGCAGCCGCAAGGAAGTGCCTCCTTATTACGCTGAAAATAATTATTCCTCCACCGACAGAGGGACCCACCGGACGGCCACCGATTTGGCGAAAAAAAGTTTCCTCGACTGCTAGGACCTCATCGAACGGGCCACCGATTTTGCTAAAAAACATTCTCCCATTGTCACCGACCCAATCGGAAGTGACTCCTTATTACGCGACAAAAATGAATACCCCCGCTAGTTGGGACCCACCTTGTGGAGCTGACTTGTGGGCCTACTAAGTTGATGGGGACAGAGTGCTTTGTCAACTTAGTCAATATGAACGATTCTAGCTCCGCCACCGTGACGATGTCAATCGAACGGTCAGAGTGCTTCTTCAACCTCCGTCGCCTTGCTCCAGCCCACCCAAAGCAAAGGTTTGCGTGCCGCATGTCGCTGCCTCCCGTGGTCGGCTATGCTACCGCTGGAGGCCTCACCGCCTCTACTATTCCCACCGCTGGCCAGCCCGCGGGCGACGGGTAGCTTCACCGCAGCCAACCAGTTGAACCTCAGATTCTCTCTCTCGCTGGCTTCCACCGCTGTTTTCCCGGGCTCCGCCGCCCCTTCCTAGGCATCGTCGTTGTCCACCGCCTGGTGCTCCCGGGCGCAGCGTGGTCAATATGGTCAAGGAACGGCTTCCATCGGACGTGGATCTGTACATGGAGAGGCCGATACCGGTCCACGGTCGCAGCAAGGAAGTGCCTCTTATTACGGCAAAATAATTATTCCTCCACCGACACTGCGGACCCACCGGACGGGCCACCATATTTTGCGAAAAAGCTCTGATCGCCGACCCACCAGCTACATCTTCGCACACAAGGAAGTGCATCCCGCAAAAAACGATTACCGACTGCTGGGACCCACCAGCTACATCTTCGCACGCAAGGAAGTGCCCGATACCGGACCCACTGGTCGAAGCGCACGTAACGCTGTCATTCTGGTCGCGAATGTGTACGCACATACCGTCAATGTAGATGCGCCGCACATGTCGAGTAGAGGCGCCGCACGTAGCATGTACACGCACGCATAATGGCCGTGGTGCAAGAAAGTAAATACGCCACGCACGCATACATACGGGCTGGGTCTCGAACGCCTACTCGCACGTACGTACGGCCAGGGCTCGTGTACATGGCTGGGTCGGAACGGAGAAACAACGTCGTTGTCGTGTTCATGGGGAGGCAACGGAATGCGTCGTGTTCATCGGGAGGCAACATAACGCGTGGGAGCCAACCTGCTTGGACGAAACAACCGATGGAAACGAGGCCTGGCGTACCGCAGAACGTAGGAAACGGCCTTGTGTTTGACCGGCCACGTTCGAAACGGGATCCTGTTCATCGGGAGGGGTCTGGCATACCGCAAAACGGAGGAAACAAACCTCCTACGGTCGAAACGGGGGTCCTATTGATTGGGAGGGGTGTGTCGTATCGCAAATTTGAGGAAACGAACTTGTGTTGGAACTCTACGGTCAAAACGGGGTCCTGTTTCATCGGGGAGGTGTATGCATCGCCAAACGGACTCCACGGACACCGCTCATCTCCACCGCCGACCCTCCAGCCTCCACGGGCTACTGCTCATCCACCGTCGACCTCTCCATTCTCCACCGCGATCGCTCATCCACGGGCCTCTGCTCATCCAGCCTCCACCGCCGCTACTCCACTGCCATCGCTCAACCAGCCCTTCCACGGCTCCTCGCTTAACCACCCCTCCACGGGCTACTGCTCATCCAGCCTCCACCGCCTAAAGTTTATCCCGCCCTCCATGGGGTGGTCCTGTTTCATCCCGCCTCCACGGGTCCTCGCTCATCCAGCCCCAACCGGCTCGACGATCGGGTATCGTTTCGGCCCAGAGGCAACACCATGGGGTCCTGCTTCATCCACCCCCACCAGAACCTGCTCATCTAACCCCCGCAACGCCCCCGCTCATCCAGAGGAAGCATCGATTGGCTTCTGCTAGCAGCAAAGAGCGGCGAATCGCCGATCGAAGTTCGCCATCAGCCATCGATCGATCGCCGAGTTCAAGAACGCAGCCCGCGCAGTAATCGCCGTTCGCTTAGGGCCCAACGCTCGCCGGGTTCGCTTAGAGCTAACGCCGCACTCCACGTGTGTGTGTACGAGAGAAACACGCATCGCCGCCCCGACCACCCACCGTAACCGGAACACCTTGATATTTTCCTCGCCTCGCTTCTAACACGGTTTTTTCTGTCATGGATGGCCCAAAGAATGTCATGCAACAAGGCCTCCGCCAGCCCAGACGAAAAGCCCATTTCACATGATTTTTGTCATAGAAGGAGGACCCCACCACATCTACGATGATACCGTGTTTTGTCATAATTATTGTCATAGAAGTGTCATAAGTATGACAGAAATTTTTTCGCTCTCGCCCAAAAATGTCACGGATGTGTCTTTTTTTGTAGTGTCCGGATCTATTCCCTCCCATGAAAGTTTAAAAGGCCCCAAGATGGGATCTCACGGCATGCAAGGTTGTCATGTGGAAATAGGGTTTCGTGGTGCTCCTGGATGTTTTCGGGTATATGAATATATATAGGTGAAAGAAGTTTGCCGTGGAGCCACGAGGCCCACAAGGGTGGGAGGCGCGCCACCCTCGGCACGCCTCCCGCCTCATGGCCTCCTTGTTTCTTTCTTGACGCCCACCCAAGTCTCCTGGATTATGCTTGTTCCAAAAATAACTCTCCGAAGGTTTCATTCAATTTGGACTCGTTTGATATTCCTTTTTCGCTAAACACCTAAATAGGCAAAAAACAACAATTTGCACTGGGCCTTCGGTTAATAGGTTAGTCCCAAAAATAATATAAAAGTGCATAGTAGAGCCCATTAAACATCCAAAACAGATAATATAATAGCTTGGAACAATAAAAAATTATAGATACGTTGGAGACGTATCAATTTACCAAAAGCCATATCCAGAATAGTTTGATGCAATTCAATGCTCTCCGGGATATAAAATTCCAGATTTTGTTAAGTTTAGTGGATAGGGCACAAAAACCACATGGGAGCATGTTAGTCAATAGTCAGCACAATTGGGTGAAGCAGGCTCATTAAATGAATTGAAAGTGTGTTTATTTGCTTTGTCTTTAACCGGTACCGCATTTTCATGGTTTGTCGCTTTACCACATGGTTCTATTCGTTTATGGTCGAACCTAGAACAAAAATTTCATGATCATTTTTATAGTGGTGATAATGAGCTTAAGTTGTCACATCTTACATCGGTTAGGCAAAGGCATGATGAATCGGTCTTCGATTACGTCAGGATATTTAGAGATACAAAAACTGGTGCTATAGTTTGGTGATAACCGAGAGAGATTTGGCTGATCTTGTGCTTAGTGGTTTGAGAACTCATATAGAGAAAGGCTAGAAGGATATGAGTTTTTAAATATCAACCAAGTCTTGCAAAGGGCTTTGGCTCAAGAAAGCTGAAGTAAAGATCTCAAATAGGTGCATAGATATAAAACTGATCGTCCTAAGATGAATATGGTTGAGTATGGTAGTGACCACTCGGGCGATGAGGGTGATACTTATGCTGCTGAATTTGTTTGGCCATCTAAGGCCAAAGCATTTACTTGCAATGATTTAAAGCCGATTCATAAGAATCGTGATGAAGAGATGAAATTTACTTTCAACATTGCTAAGTGTGATAAAATATTTGATGCTTTGTTGCAATCCAAGATTATTAGAATATCTCATACTTTACCGCCTTTCGAAGAGTTGAAACGGCGTGCTTATTGCAAGTATCATAATTCTGTTTCTCATGCTACTAATGATTATAATGTTTTTCAATGATGATATATCTGGTCAAGAACAAACCCCTGGTCTGCTTTGCTCAGACGTGCATAGGCCTAAGATCAAAATTGCAACATCCAAGACCAAACCAAGCACAAGCGATCAGCTCTTTAAGGAATCAGAGGGCGGATCTAGAAGACCAAGTCGAGCCATGAGAAATAAGACACTACTAAGGGAAAACCTCCCTTGCCGGGCAGGCGAGCTTGGTGAGATCAAGGTAGCCCCGAAGAAACAAGTCTCCAGACTCCCCCTAGCAGGCTTGTAGGGCTCAACGAAGGCAAAATACCCCGCCAAGGCTTCACCGCTCCACCTCATAGCGACGCAAGTCATTGATCGGTGCGGTGTCAAGCCCCAAGGTGACTAGGTGGTTGTTTCTTGCCACATGGCAGCCGCTTTCTACGGAAATCATCTCCAAATGACACCCATCCAAAGTCGTCTCAAGCAGGCAGGCGCTTAGCTGGCAAAGCAGCCCACACTGTGATGTGACACTAAGAAGCGCATTTAATGCGCTCTATCCTGCCAGCAAAGTTAGGTATGATAGCACTGTTTGCTATCTAATCGGTACACAATGAATGATTTGCCACTATGGTGACCCCTTGATCTATAAAAGGAGGCCCATGGAAACCATAGAAGGGATTCGGACCCTTGTACACTCATATGCGCACAGCCACTCGCCCTAAGGCAACCCTGCTGGGAAAGAGCGTCGCGTTTCTACCACAATCCACCAAAGTAGGAGTAGGGTTTTATACCTCGTGGTGGCCCGAACCTGGGTAAAATTGCCCGTGCGATCTCTGGCGTGCTGAGCAACGCTTCTCCACTCTTTGTGCAACGTGCTCGTCCCCCTGCCGAACCACAAGAGGCTCATGGCCCCATAGGTGGCCGTGGTTTCCCACGACATCTTTGGCACGCTAGGTAGGGGGCAACGCTTGTGCGAACCCGAGAGTGTACGCAGCGCGTCATCTTCATCATCATTTTCTTCATCGACGGCTCCATCGCCCATGGCGCCCAAGAAGAAGCCCGGTGTCGCAGCTCACTCATCCACCTCGAAGGCCCCGCCGCCCATGATAGTTGACGCCGCGGGGGCTACGGGGGCTTATGAAGATGTGGACGCCATGGGGACGCGGTTACGCAGCGGCGCAGGATTCCTCCTCCTCACGGCCAAGCAGACCAGAGGCACCGGGGAAGGACAACTCCAACAGCATCCCAGCGACCACTCTCCACGAGGTACGGGTAGAGAGATCATTCCTTCTGCACCTCTCCACTCGGCCAAAGGGCACAGCCACAACGGCGGCACCCGTTCTAGGGAAAATCACAACTCTTCGGCCATTCCTGCCGCGGGCACGGCTACAGGTCATGCATCACCCCCGAAGCGAGCTGACCTAGCCGATATGCCAAACAAAGCCACTGGTCCCCAAGCTCCTCCACCTCGTCACCACAACATCCAAGTGGCTGGCTTGAGATGAAGAGAGCATGGCGCATGTCGGATTCAGGGTTCCGCAGACCCTTGAGAGGTTCGAATTCTGGGGTGCGCACGAAGGACTCTTTCTCCCCAGCCTGCCTACCCAACGATTCCACGACCTAGCTCGATGAACCCAAAGAACACGAGACATGCGCCATGGGCCACCGCGTGGTGTAATACCCTACTCCAGTGTGTTGGTGGATTGCCTCGAGGGCTAAGGATGAACTAGTACAGTGGATGAATAGCCTCAGGAGGAGAGGTGTTCTTGAGCTCGATGAGCTGGTGGATGTGAGGATGGAATGGATCCAATCCAAGATGAGTTACCTCCTATGGTGGTGACTAGTCCTATTTATAGAGGCCCTGGTCCTCTTCCCAAATGTAGGTGGGAAGGGATCCCACAACGACCAATTTTGAAGGGGACAAGTAGTACAAGATATCCCGACAAAAGTAGTCTTCGCACTCGCCAAAGGCTCGTGGTGATCTTCTTTGTGGCTCGCGATGACCTCCATCCCCCGTCCCCCCGTGGTCTTGGTCTTGTTGCAACTGACATGGAAACCTTTGCTCGATGCCTCGGGACTTTGGTGCGCTTGCCTCTTACCACCAAAGAGGAAATCGGCACATCGCTCATACCTGGTGCCCGGCCGGCTTTGGTTGTCACGACTCACGCCATGTGAACCTCAAGGTGCCCTCTGATAGATATGTCTGCCTCGAGCCAACCTAGCGAGGCCACCCCCGGAGGTCTTGTAGTCATCTCTCGCCATGAGGCTTTGCCCTCGCGAGGGTCTTGAGTTGTTGCTACCAAGCCGGGCCATACCGGCTGTTGGGGAGCCACGGCCGTGGCAGCGCAGGCAAATCTGGGCACCCCCGTTCCAAGGACACCGACAGCAGCCCCCGGGTCCAAGGCGCGCTCGTACTTAGCTTCGAGGTGAAGCCAAAGGGAAAGTGCGGAGCGCCGCGGGCCCCAACCGCCTGCGGCCCAGGTAGACGCGTGGCGATTGATGGTACGTGGGCGCCTCCACTCCCCCACGCAACCTTGATATCCACCAGGCTAGGCGGCCGCCATTGTCTACACAGCTCCACTTCCATTGCTGGCAGCGCACTCCCCCAGCTCCTCCGTCTTCCAGAAAACAGCGGTCTCCTCCCCTGACCCGGACAGGCTCCAATCTTCTCCATCACCATGGCGCCGAGCCGGAAGAAGAAGGGAAAGAATAAGGCCCATATCCCAGCCCAGGTGCCGCCGTACTTCGAACCCGCCATCGAGTTGTCAGTGGTGGTCAACTAAGAAGGGGTCGACAAGGTTCGCCCCGCGCTCGCTGCTGATTCCAATGAATGGAGGGCGACGGTGGCCTGGCCTGCTTCCCACGCCGTGATCAATAGGACGGCCACCGAGGCCCCTTTCACCTTCAAGCCCTCTGGGCGGGCCTGATTCCCCCCTTCTCCGATTTCTTCAACGCCGTGCTCTCGCAATATCAAGTCAATGCGCTGCACCTAGATCCCAAGTCCATCACCTTCCTTGCCGTCTTCGCCTTCGTCTACGAGGCCATGGTGGGCATTGCACAGTGGCTTTGCTTCGCCATTTCTTCTCGCTGCATCTGACTAACGCCCGTTAGTGCTCAGGGTGCGTGTCCTTCCAAGCCGTGGCGGCGACAGCTGGCTCAGGGATCGACTTTGAGCTTTCTCCGGTAGTGGATGGATTTCGGAGGCGGTGGGTGTTCGTCGATGTGGGCGTGCTCAGCCCCCTACTCTTGCTCCCGCGGGCACCGGCCATCCCGAGCTCCGGCTGGGGGCATGCGAGGCTTGTCAATCAGCGGCTCACCCATGTCTAGCGCCGGGTAGTCAGGTTGAAGGATCTAGGGGTGACCGCGCCCATGGTGGTGAAGGAGTTCATCCGGTGCCGCATTGCCACGCTCCAGCGCCACTCCCAGCCGATGTGGACCTTCTCCGATAGCAATGACCCTATAAGTCTTCACAAGCCCGCGCTTTCTCCCGAGGCGCTACAGACAGTGCTTGACCTCTTGACGGGTGACCCGACACCGCCGATCCGGCTCAGGGGGGGTTGCTCTGTATTGTTGTTCTAACAAGGTGGACATCAAGAGGCGTATGCCCTCTTCGACGAATGGGGGATGCGCCCGGTCGGCCTTGAAGGGTCCCGCGGGAGCCTCGTCCTCGTGGTTCCTCTACCTGCCGCCACCATGGTGCTCACCCTAGAAGTGGATGCAGGGGAGCGAGCGCCATCTAACGCCGGCGACGTGGCTGTTGAAGAAGCAGCGCTGGCGGGGGCTCCCGAGGCGACGACCCTCGGGGCTTGTGCATGCCACCCTAAGGAGGCGGCCGGAAGGCTGAAGCAGTCTGAGATCCTGAGATGGAAGCCTCCGAGGCTCAAGCAAGCCGCCCTGTGGCAAAGGCTACGGAGTCGAAGCTGCCCGACACTCCTGAGGTCGGCACTTCAGGAGCCCCGCCTACCGCCCCTGGCGCTAGCGATTGCGCCCAGGGCTTTGGCCAGCTTCGCCTGAACTTCGAAGCATTCCGCAAGAGGAAGGGGTCTCCAAGCTGCAGCGGTGACACCTGTCGGCCATTGAAGCAGAGGAAGTACATCACCATAGACGAGTAGACCGCAACTCTTTAGGGTCCCTCCGGCTGGGGACGGCGAAATCTCCCGAGAAGCGACCTCCGCATGCTCCAGGCTCTCTACTGGCCCTGAGCACCCCCTGCCAAACTACTGCGCGTGTCACGAGGCCCGTTGAGGAGGTGGACGTGCCGACCAGGTGTCTTAACCCTCCGTTCTTGTCGTCCGTCCTTCACGGTCCTGCCTGGGGTGCTGAAGGCGTGCCGAGGGCCCCTCTACTAGTCATCGCCCGCAGCTGGGTGACCTCAGCCTTGGCCTCGTCCTTGAGCAATGAGGCCCCGCCCCGCAGGGCCTCCGCCGAGGCCCGAAAGGCAGTAGGGAAGGCGCCGGCCTCCAGCCACCTGCTAGGAGCAGGCTAGCCACCTCAAGCTTCCTCAATGATTCCTGGTGCGGAGGACGGACCCGGCCACGCGTTTGAGCTTGCGTGCGGGCGCGGCGCTATCCGCCACGAGCTCTTCCGGGAGGCGATGGGTGCGCTGAGCTGGCTCGCGGAAGATTTTGTCGATGTTGACGCCTGCCTTGAGACAGAGGGCCTTCGGCTAGCGGATGAATGGTGTCAATTGAAGGTGGCCATCAACCTCGGGCGTCTTCAACGCGAGCGCGCCAGCGCGAAGGCCGAGACGTCCCTTGCGACCTCGCGCGAGGCCAGCGCCCGGGCCTTGGAAGAGGCCAGGGAGGCTGATAGCTGCCGCGAGGTCGCCGAGGAGTGCGAACAGGAGCTCCAGGCCTTGAACGCTGCCCTGGAGCAGCAGGTCGAGGCACGCAGGGCCGTCTTGGCATCGATGAGGGGGCGCCTTCCGAAGAGAAGGAGATCTTGAAGCGCGAGGAGGCGCTGATGTTGGAGGCCTCAGAGCGTAGCCTCGAGCTTGAACGGTTGGAGGCGAGGGAGCGCCAGGTGGCCCTGGCTGAAGGCGCCGTCAGCGCCCGCGAAGCCGGGATCTGGGAGGAGGTTGACCGTAGGGTGGAGAATGCTCGCGCGGATCTTGCCAATGGGTACAACCTAAAGTTGAAGCTCATGCAGGCCAAAGCCGAGGGCAGGACCACCGACCTCAGGTCAAGGCTGGACGAGGCGAAGTAGCATGAGAGGACCGCCACGGCGGCCCTGATCTCTGCCCAGGCCGACCTGGCCTCCGCTCGTGCTGATCTGCTCTCGCTCCAATAGCAGGTTGATGACGCCGCGTCCCTCGTGCAGCAGAACAGGGACGAGGCGTGTCGTCGGCAGACGCTGCAGTGTGAGCACGCTCCTATGCTCCAGGCCCTTAGGGTGAGGGCCAACCGGGCACTAGGAGTCATCTGCCAACAGCGCGCCCCTCATCTCCATGTGGAAGACTATGCCAGCCATCTCCGCTTTTTTACCGAAGTCGTGACGCACCTGGACGACCGGGCCGCGAGGGCCCATGAGCTTGTTGAGGAAAGGAGCCGAGGCCTCCTCGGGCGCCCGTTCTCCCGCGTCTTCAGTCATCTCCAGAACCTCGACCCGCACTTCAACTTCAACACCGCTATCGCCCTAGTGCCCGGGGCTATCTGGGACAACCTGGAGCTCTGGGTGGACCATAACTTGGATGCTCAGGTCAGGACTTTCGCCACCGAGGACGATGCGGTGGTGGTCGTGGCGGACGAAGACGGCGCGGTTGATGATGTTGAAGACGACGCTAGCGATAGCGCCAGCAGTGCGTACGAGAGCGACCAGGACGACGCTGCAAGCGACATGTCCAGTTGAGCCCGCGCTCCTTCGCTTGAACCTGCACGCAAAGGCTTGGACATGGCCCAGCAAGGCGTAATAGCATTTTGGAGGGGGAGCCCCTCGTGTATGTAAATTAAAGTTCTAATTTTAGGCCAGACTTGAAACACGGTTCTGCAAGCTCACGAGCCCCTCAGCAGGCCTTGAGCTAGTTTTGTGGTTGCTGATGTGCTTTTCTCCTGAGGGGAGCCCTCCGTGGGCTTGCGAAGTTCTAGATTTCCCGAGGAGCCTGCTAGTCCTCCCAAGAGGGCCTCGCGAGGAGCAAACGCCAGACTATGGCAGGGTGTGCGCACGGTGGTCCTGTGGCGATTACACTCTTGGTGATGGGGGGTTTGCCACCACCCGGGCTTGCCTGAGCGCGGTTGACGTGCGCATACCACGCCCAGCCCCCGCTCACGAGGCGCTCGCAAGGGCAGGGGTGGCAGGCGTGAGCCTCGAAATAAAGCACGCAACCAAAATGCAAGAAATCAACATGAACAAGAAAAGACTTCCCCCATGCTTGTCAACGAAAATACGACTTCAAGTTCAGCTCAAAAGGGGCAGCGAATTGAGTTACAGAAAAAGGGATGAAAGTAAATGGCCGCGTCTGGCCCTAGCTAGTCTTCTTGTCTTCCCACCAGCGCGGAGCTAAGTGCTTTCACTGGCTGTGAGCATATTCATTGCGGGACAGTGTTGACGGCCAGCGCGGAGCATGGTGCTTCCACTAGGACGTGCGCGGGAGCCCCCGAGTCCCGAGGGCGGCACTCCGGAGACTCCGGGGCGTGTACAGCCCCACTCATTATTACGTGAGAGTGTCACGAGCGGAGACCTTCACAAGTGCGAGCCTTGCTTCATATCGCCAGACGAGGACCCCGCCCCGCGCCACCCCCGGCCACCATTGGGGCGTCCAGAAACTAGGACGAGACCAAGGGGCAAGGAGGACGCTAGCGGCACCCTCGGCGACCATGGGCCCTCCGCTGGGAAGTCTCACTGGCGCTTCCCCTGGCAGAGGACCTGAAAGCACAAGTGCTCCCTAGGTGATTTTGGTAATTAATGTCAACATATCTCTTGTTGGACTAATACTTCTACCTAGTATGTTTCAGATAAGTTCAACAATGGAGTGGCATGGACTAGAGGATGTGGAACCCCTTCAAGATGCTGAGGACAAAGGATTGGCTCAAGCTCAAAGTGCTTAGTGATATGCTCCAAATCCCTCAACCACTTTCTCACATCCACATATGTCCCAAACCAAAAGTCAAACTCGGACCCACCGAATCTTTCTATCCGGTGCCACCGAGTTCCCTTGACATAGCACTGCCAGAAACCCTAATCAATTCGGTCTCACCGTTGGGATCTCGGTCTCACCGAGATGGGCTTGCAAACTCTCTGTTGCCTATTGCATTTCGGTCCCACCGAGATATGCAATTGGCCCCATCGAGTTTGCTTGGCCAACTCTCTGTTTTGCTTATTACCCAAATCGGTCCCACCGAGTTTGAGTAGTCGGTCAAACCGAGATGAGGATTTATCCTAACCCTAGCACATCGGTCCCACCGAGTTGATCCATTCGGTCCCACCGAGAATCCTAACGTTCACATTTTGAACTAAATCGGTCCGACCGAGTTTCATGATTCGGTCCCACCGAGTTTGGTGATTTGTGTGTAACGGCTAGATTTTGTGGGAGGCTATATATACCCCTCCACCCACTCCTCATTCGTGGAGACACTACTAGGAAAAGGCCTACTAGTGGCACACCTGTTTTGCCTACTAATGGCGCACTATATGTGCGCCACTAGCACCACGCCATTAGATTTTTTTACTAATGGCGCACCACCGGTGCGCCATTAGTATCTGGTATACTAATGGCGCACCATGCAGTGCGCCATTAGTATAGCCCACGGTGCACCATTAGTATGCCTCCCAGGGGCCATATTTACCCATGTGCTTTGGCATACTAATGGCGCACTGGTGGACGATGCGCCATTAGAGTCCTTTTTGCAGTGCGCCATTAGTGTGCTGAGTGGTGCGCCACTAGTATGAATATTAGGGATTTTTTTCTTTTTTGATATTTTCACATGTTACAAAATATATTATTGGACAGAATATAGACAGCACCACACATCAACAGCAGATTCATCGAATACAATAGAAGATTATTCTCCGAATACAATTCATCATATTAGTCTCTGAATTTAAAATACCGAACAAAGTTAGAACATTACAAGTCTCGAAACCGCGAGTAGCGAGTTTGTCTTCACATTACAAGTCGATATCGATCATCTAAACTACCATCACATAAAAGAGAGTTGCGGTCATCACGATGAGCATAATCGCGATGAAACTGGTCTTCATCTGGTTCCTCCAACGCTCCCTCCTCTCTCCCGCTAGATAGCGCGCGTACCTAACTTCCGCCTCCGCCCTAGTGGTGTACCCTTTGTATCTGTTACCCCTGAATCGGTGAACCTGTCTCCGACACTCCTCCCAGTCGTCGTAGACTCCAGGAACCTTACCCTTGTACACGACATACGACGGCATCTCTATGCACTAGCCAAACAAAACGTTAGTAACAATTCACAGACAATACATAAGCAATATATAAGTACGCAACAAAAGGATCAGAAGAGAAAAGCAACACATTAATAGCATCGATTATATCTAAGTTGAACGACTGTCCAAACCAAAGAGACATACAAGTTCATTAAAGTTTACTTACAACATGAGCCAATCAATGTTTCAGAACTACACATAGCATCACTACTTTCGACTCGACTCAAGGGACGGAGCGTGGATGAAGCCGTCGTCTCTCGTGATGGTCATGAAATTGCGGGCGTTGTTAGCCTGCATTTGTAGCATTGTGTCTATCTCACTATTGGACGGTTGATATCTAAGGTAGAACTACCCCAAGGTACGAAGGACATCTTGATGGATGATTTCCGCAAACTCCGACTGGATGCGAAAGAATTCTTGTCTGATGTCCGCGTCCTCGATTGCCGACAAGCTCGCGGCCCAATCTTTGAGATTATTTGGTAGCAGAACGTGATTATGGTCCCGTACGATCGCCCGCATGTGATGGAGGGCATAGTAGGCATCCTTCTGACTGCCAGGTGGCTGCTTGACGTAGGAGAACGTCGTATTGTAGGCAAACACGTGCTTTCAGTACCTACGAACTGGCCTAGTGAAGGTGCCTCCTGATTTGGCGTAGCCGGGGAGAACATCATCAAGAACTTTCTTGATATTTGTGTAGTCTTTCTTCGACTGACGGTCCGAGTCGAAATACGTGGTCATGGAATATTTCGGGCTTAAAAGGATGAGTGTGCAATGAGTGTCACTGCACAAAACACGAAATGTTATAAAAAACGATCGAAATCTAAGAAATCATATGTTACGGGGCAGTGAGGGAATGACTTACTCAGGAAAGTAAGGCACGAGGAAGTTATCCTTATCTGGGTTTGCCAGAATGACGCCTTCGAGATAAGAACTCGTGACTTGCCGGTCCCCAGCGCTGCCCAAGATCTTGGCACGCATGTAGAAGGGTTCGACTATCACGATGTCCGGGGTCTTGTCTCTAATGATCCGCATCTCCATACTCAGCGAAAATAGCCGAACGAAGGTGTAGTGCAGCGGATGAAGGTTAAACATAGCGAAGATGTCATCAAACCGCGGGACGATCGCATTCTCGATGGCGTTATCCACAAAGCCCTTGCCCTCTGGCACCTTGGCCACGAAAACCGGGTATGCCACATCATTCGCTCTGAGATGCCGCTTCTCCAAAGAAAGAACACTGTCATGCAGACTCCACATAGCACCGGTTGCAGCATTGAGCATATTAGTCGGTAGCATCGGCCTACCCGCCACATGCGCCCTCCTCGAGATATCCTTAGGTGAAGGTGGCCCGTCCTGAGCACGGATCGTACTCAGTGCCGGCTGGCTCGCACCCTTGTTACTCTTTATTTGAGTGTGTTGGGGCTGATAATATTTCGCACCTCGGCTATCTAAGGCTCGGTGAAGTCGGCAGCTGGAGGCCTCTCCCGAGAACTGAACGCCAGACGACGCCTATTGTAATTGCGTTTCTCCGTGGTACCAGCTAGATCGCGATCGTCTTCTGCAGGGTTGGGTTCTTGAGAAGGAGACCCCATGAATTCGTCATCGTACCCATGTTCGGCAAAGTACTTATCGACGTTGGTAAATGTACCGTCGTCGTTGTCGTCGTCGTCCGGATCCTGTGCCATATGCATGTTTGGATCCTGTGCCATAGGGATGTCCGGCATGTCCGGTAGCGTTGCGGTGGTCTTGCCATGGCTTGGCGCCGACACGACTGGCGGTGTTGTCTGTGGGGTGGTGTGCCCTGCCCCCAAATGAATCTGGCTCTTCGGCCAAAGCAGGGGCCAGCTTACGCAGGCGCTGAGGGTCATCACATCATCTTCTTCGGCCCCGGCGGGTCGAATCGGAGGTAACAACTCGTCGTAGCCTGGCAGCACCCGAACCAGTTGAACCCTATACACGGTGGGTGGCACCGGATTACCGTGGAACACGGGGTTGCCCGGTTGAACGATTCTGCCCTTGGCGAAATCGACCAACTCGTCGTTCACGAAGTGCAGGAGAGTGCACGAAACGTCGGCGGTGCCCTGCGAAAACATGTAGGGCATTAGGGATGCCCAGTCAAAGGCAAGGAGATGAAGTCATCGGCCGAGAGGCTTAATTAGTTACCGTGATGGCGCGTCGAGCTCGGCTAATGTCGAGGCACCGCCAATGGCGAGCGTGTAACTAACGGAGGGGCCGCTTGCTGGCGAGGTGCCGGCCGGCGTACACCCGGGTGCATTAAGCTCCAATGCCCGTGCCGGCGCCGGAGACACGAATACCGCCTCCGCCGGAGACACCAATGGTGCCTCCTGCGCGTTGTGCGAGTTGCTGGCCGTGAAGCTGGGAACCGGGGGCGGCCCCTGTTGTCTGCCCGCAATCCATGCCATCAGCACCTAAATCAAGGTAGGCACCCTGGCGGTGAGCGTCGTTCCCAGTTGTTGTTGCACCTGCTCTTGGACAATCTCCGGAATCCGCGCCACTTGTGCCTTGAGTTCTTGAACCTCACGCGACTGGCTTTCCGAGCTGGTCTTTTTCTCCTTTCGCCCACTAGCGGTATAGTATGACGACCATTTTGTGGACAAGCCTTTGCCGGCCACACGACCAGCTGACGACAGCTTACTGAGCTTATCCTTGTTTTTCATTACGTTCAACGCCCTATTTAGAGTGCTGTCCCAAGGGGTGCTCTGAGCCGACCCCACGCTACTGCTTTCAGTCTCCTGCGGAAGGAATGTGAACCATTTAGAAATTTGGCTTCATTAATTAGGATGCAACCATATGGAGCTAATTACGCGGGGGTGTATTCCTTACCAGAACAAGCTCAAGCGCCTTGGTCTTCGGATCCGTGGTAAGCTCCTTTGTTACCGGGTCCTCCTTGTACCGGCCCCTGACATAGTTCTGGTCTGCTTGTCACGGTATTTCTCGAAGCGGGGCGGTAGGCCTTGCTCGGCACGCTCTGCGTCCTCCTTGTCCCATATAGGCTCCGCCACTCTATAACCGCCGGGACCGAGTTTGTGTTTCCTAAGTTCAACTCCCGCATTTCTTTCCCCCACTGATTTGATTCGGAGGTTGCGCTGCGCTCGCACTTGATCTTGAACTCCTTGTAGTCATCTTCACTGATCGAAGGATTTTTTGCCTTGATCTTCTCATAACTATCACCTTTGTCAATCATTCTCTTCACCGCGCTTCTCCAAGTAGACAGGGCCGTTGAGGGAGTCTTGGATTAGGGGGTGTCCGGATGGCCGGACTATAACCTTTGGCCGGACTCCTGGACTATGAAGATACAAGATTGAAGACTTCGTCCCGTGTCCGGATGGGACTTTCCTTGGCATGGAAGGAAAGCTTGGCGATACGGATGTGTAGATCTCCTTCCATTGTAACCAACTCTGTGTAACCCTAGCACTCTCCGGTGTCTATATAAACTGGAGGGTTTTAGTCTGTAGGACGAACAACAATCATACCATAGGCTAGCTTCTAGGGTTTAGCCTTTATGCGATCTAAATGGTAGATCTACTCTTGTACTACCCATATCATCAATATTAATCAAGGGGAGTAAGGTTTTACCTCCATCGAGAGGGCCCGAACCTGGGTAAAACATCGTGTCCCTTGTCTCCTGTTACCATCCGCCTTAGATGCATAGTTCGGGACCCCCTACTCCGAGATCCGCCGGTTTTGACACCGACATTGGTGCTTTCATTGAGAGTTCCTCGTGTCGCCATCTTTAGGCCCGATGGCTCCTCCGATCATCGCAACGATGCGGTCAGTGGTGAGACTTTTCTCCCGAATAGATCTTCATATTCGGCGACTTTGCATCTGCGGGCCAATTCGCTGGCCATCTAGAGCAGATCGAAGCTACGCCCCGCCATCGTGTCAGATTTGAAGTTTGAACTACACGGCCGACGTCGCGGAGACTTGATCTTCGACGGTTCGAGCCACGCCCGAAGCGCCGCCTTTATCCACGATGGGCATGATCTAGCTCGCCGCCGAACAAAGTGCCTCGAGGTCAGACACCGTGTCCGCTCCGACCCTTAGCTCGAGCTGATCGCGCCAATCGAGGATGGGTGGCTGGACACCGCCTTGGGGTCTGCAATCTCTCGATGATCGAGCCGAACACCAGCCTTGTCCTTCGCGGCTTCGTGACTCCAAGGTGTCGGACTCCTCTCGGACTCAACCTTCGCGCCCCGCTAATCGAATCCGATTGGCGCCGATTATGGAGTTCGCCGCGCGGACATCTTTCAAAGACTCGCCCTTGGCATTCTGAATTCACTAAAGTCTCTCTCTTTATCAGAGAGCCTGGCCGGACTATGGTCGACAAGGTTGGGATGTTGACGACGAAGAAATTCAAAGCCCACCCACCACCCACTTCAGAGCTAATCGTCGATGATTTAACCGACATGCTCGACCGACGACTCAAGACATCGACGGTATGGACGCCGATGTAGGAGCGATCAAGAACCAGCGCCTATAGGGCCACCGAAGGCCACCTCGTCGTCGACATATACATGGTGGACACCCAAAAGAAGGAATGGCGATGGAACAACGGAGGATGACCCTCCAAGAAGCAGCCTAAGCGCCCGGCGTCGCAGCGCCGCTCTAAATCCGCCAAAGCAAAACGGCGATTCCGCACGGAGATAATAACACCGGACGGTCGAAGACAACCCCCTCGGCGAGATTCAAGACAGAGGAGGGAGAAGCCAGCCCTCATGAGAGAGCGGAGCATGAGAGGTAGAGGGCGATAATTACATGCCTCCTCTCGAAGGCGAGGCAAGCCTCACGACGCATTTAATTTGTCATGCCCGAGGATCCCGTCGAACAAGAGCGTTTCAAACGCGGGCTTATAGCACGGCGAGCAGCCTCAAGAAAAACAGCAACAACTTAGAGCTGACCAAGACTTGCTAGCCGGCGGATGGATCAAGTCCTTGCGTCAAAAATCTGAACTCGACGCCCCTCCAAGAGCCACCCAAAGCGCAGGCTGCTACCCGATTAGAGGAGGTAGCACCTAAACCTACATCACCAGCCAAGACGACGCGGCCGACCGACCACCTCAGAGTGGCAGCGAGAGAGGCCTCTCGGCCCTCACTCAAGCCGCACGTCGGCTCAAAAATACCAAGGCACGAGGAAGCGCGCTGACCTGCGAGATATATTGGAGGACAAGGCAAGGCAAACAAGATCGATCTATGGATCGCGTGGGCGCCCCAGGACACGTGACAATAACCGTCATGCCGGATATGGCAAATCCGGCCGGGCCGAACACAGTAGACAAAGCTCATTTGAGCTACGTCGTGATATAGCCCATTACAGAGGCGCCGCACACCCACTATGCTTCACAGATGAAGTGATGGATCATCAAATCCCCGAGGGTTTCAAACCCGTAAACATCGAATCATACGATGGCACAACAGATCCTACGGTATGGATCGAGGATAATCTCCTTCATATCCACATGGCCCGCGGTGATGATCTACACGCCATCAAATACCTCCCACTCAAGCTTAAAGGACCAACTCGGCATTTGCTTAATAGCTTGCCAGCAGAGTCAATTGGTTGCTGGGAGGACCTGGAAGCCGCATTCCTCGACAATTTCCGGGCACCTATATGCGACCACCGTGGCACCGATGACCTAAGCCACATAATTCAGCGGCCGGAGGAATCGGCCGACAATTACGACACGGTTCTAACCAAGAAAAAAAATCAAATAGTCGACTGTCCGGACGCATAGGCCCTCGCAACCTTCAAACATAACATCCGTGACGAGTGGCTAGCCGGCACCTAGCACAGGAAAAGCCGAAATCCATGGAAGCCCTCGCAACACTCATGACCCGCTTTTGCGCGCGAGAAGACAGCTGGCTAGCTCGTAGGAATAACATGATCAAGAGCCCTGGTAATTCGGATACCAAGGATAGCAATGGTAGGTCGCGTCGCAACAAGCACAAGCGTCGCATTAACGGCGACAATGCTGAGGATACGACAGTTAATGCCGGATTCAGAGGCTCTAAACCCGGTCGTGGAAAAAGCCATTTAAAAGAAATACTCCGGGCCCATCCAGTTTGGACCGAATACTCGATCGCTCATGCCAGATACACGGCACCCCCGAAAAACCAGCCAATCACACCAACAGGGATTGTTGGGTGTTCAAGCAGGCAGGCAAGTAAAGTGCCGAAAACATAGACAAGGGGCTGCATAGCGATGGCGAGGAGGCCCGCCCCGCCCGAACAATAATGGATGAAGGGCTTCCCCACAAGTGCGGACGATGAACAGGATATACGCAACCCACATCCCCAAAAGGGAGCGGAAGCATGCACTCAGGGACGTATATGCGTTGGAGCCAGTCGCCACAAAGTTCAACCCGTGGTCCTCCTGCCCGATCACTTTTGATCGAAGGGACCACCCCACTAGCATCCGCCATGGCGGATTCGCGACATTGGTTCTAGACCCAATCATTGACGGATTTCACCTCACTAGAGTCCTTATGGACGGCGGCAGCAGCCTGAACCTGCTTTATCGAGGATCAGATTGTGAAAAATGGGCATAGATCCCTCAAGGATTAGACCCACAAAGGCGGCCTTTAAAGGCGTCATACAGTGTAGAGGCCAGCTATGCAGGCTCGATTACACTTGAGGTGGTCTTGGATCCTCGGATAATTTCAAGCGAGGAGTTAATCTTGACATAGTCCCGTTCATTGTGGCTATCACGCACTTCTCGGACGAACAACATTTGCAAAGTTCAATGCGGTGCCGCACTACGCATACCTCAAGCTCAAGATGCCAGGCCCTCGAGGAGTCATTACGGTCAATGGAAACACCGAACGCTCTCTCCGAATGGAGGAGCACACGGCGACCCTCGCGGCGGAAGTACAAAGTAGCCTCTCAAGGCAATTCTCCAGTCTGGCTATTAAAAGTCCGGACACCATCAAGCGCGCCCGGAGTAACCTACAACAAGACCGCCTGGCACGTTCCGAGCACGCGTAGCAATGCGGCCCCAACCCCAGCCCTCGCGAAATTGCGAAACCAGTACTACCCGTACATAATTACGCTCTGGAAATACCATGGGCATAGGGGGAGGGGCACGACCACGACATGCCCAAAATGCGGCTCAACCGCACTAGGGGTCCCGATTTTGTCATTCTTTTTTCTTACTTTCAGGACTCCACTCTCCGGAAGGCCTGTCCGGCAGTACAATCGCCGAACACACGATGCAACAGCCAGGGAGGAAGAAAGCTACGTCAAATGTCAAGGTGGTCTCTATAACGAGCTAAATACCTGTCTTACATACCATCCCGCAGCCCGCCCCTAGAGGGGGACATGTCAAATAGTTCTATATCTTGCTTATCGCACTATTTGTATCGTTATTGCTTTTACCGCAGCCTTTTCGAATAAACAATACATAGCTTTTGTCTATTATTGCATTCCTTTTTTACGTAAATATGTTCAGTTATGACATTATGCAACCGTACACTTTGATCTGCCAATACACGAGGGCTTAAGTACTCGAATATGGTGAGAAGTCCGAACACTCTCACGAGTGCGGCACCCCGAACTTATAGCATTATATGCATCGGCTCCGTATCATGTCGATGGTCAATAGTTGGGTTTGCCCGGCTCCCATGTTTTGGTACCTTACGTTCCGTTATATCGGCTAAGGTAGCGCTGGGAGAACTACTCGATTGTGCCCCGGTTGAGCTGGGTTAAGCACCTCGATGAAAGCTAAAAGCGACCGTCATGATAGGCGAGAGCTGGTCGCTGTTTGAGAGGTTTCGAGTCCCTAAAGACTTATGCCGCTTAGAGCGAGGAGCCGCCTTTGTCCGGCCTAGGCGTGGATAGCGCCCCGAACTCGGTCTTCCGAATACTAGGGGCTTCACCGAAATTTAAAATTATAGAATTCTATGGCTAAGTGAGAGTGATAAAGCATTATAGTCCGATTGCCTTGTTCGTTGTCTTTGGCGCCGCCCTCGAAGGACCCTGAATGGGAACAAGAGCGCTCGAGTTTATCCGAACACCCAAAGACTCATGGCATGGGGCGAAGGTTTACGACTTGCCATCTCTCAGATTTAATAAATGGCCACGAAGGTAATATTTTAAATTCAAAAGCGTTGTTTTGGCACATATGAACAAGTTTTCAACGCACATGATAACACGAGCGAAGTTTACTCAAAAATTACATCCTTGGAACATTCATACGCCATAAGGCGGGCACCCTTCAGGACGCCCTCATAATACATCTCGGGCTTGCGATGCTCCTTGCCCTGCGATGGCCCATCTGACCAGCTTCTTAGCATCCATCTTGCCCAGTGCACTTTAACACGGGCAAGGGCCCTACGGGCGCCTTCGATGCATACGGAGCGCTTGATGACTTCAAGCCGTGGACAGGCATCCGCCAGCCGCCTCACCAGCCCAAAGTAGCTCCCAGGCATGACCTCCCCAGGCCATAGCCGGACCATAAGGCCCTTCATGGCCTATTCGGCCACCTTGTGGAGCTCAAAGTTGCTTCAGCAGGTCGCTCAAGGGCACCGGGTGTCCGGCCTCAGCATACTGAGACCAGAACACCTTCTCCGTCGAGCTCCCTCCTCGGCCAGTAGTATGCGCAGCGTCGGACACTCTGGGGCAGATCTGCGAATGCTCTGGAGAGCTCGGACTCAGGTAAGTAACAAGTAATTCACTTTCACGTGCTTGCTTTGCATAAAGAATGTCTTACCCGCCGCTATCTTCTTCATCGCCTCAATTTCCTGGAGGGCTTTTTGGGCTTCGGCCTTAGCAGATTTGGCGCTCTCAAGGGCCGAGGCGAGCTCGGACTCTCGAGTCTTTCAGTCAAGCTCCAAACTCTCATGTTTTTTCATGAGATCCTGGAGCTCTTGCTGCACCTCCGCCACCCGTGCCTCTTGCTTTTCTCGCTCGGCGCGCTCCACAGCCGCATTGTCTTCGGCCTTGGACAGCTCTTTCTTGTGGTCGCCACCTCGGTTGTGGCCTGTAATACTCACGTTAGTCCTGTCATTTTTGCAACCACATCATTTTTACATATTTACATAAGGTATTACTTACCTTCCTTGTCCTCGAGATGCTTCTTGGCAAGGCCGAGCTCGTTCTCGGACCTCAGGCTCTGCTTCAATGCATCAACCTCCCATGATCGGTCTGGCAGATGTCGGCAGCGAAACTGCATTCCCATATTGACATACTTATGTTAGACTCCTGCGTATATCTTTTAGATCCTCGATTCGGCTTTTCTTTCCGAACACCAAACTGAGCATCGAGGGCTACTCTTGTCTATGCGGTAATATTTCTACATATCTTAAATACATACCTCAAAGCTTGTTAGAAGGTGGCACATGCTTGATCAGCCCGCTCTTGGCAGATCGAACCTTCGGATCACCGCACTCATAATAGTGCGGTGCTCCTCGTCGATGGAGGCGCATTAAGCACCTCCAGCAAATTATCCGTGCCTCGGTTGGACGGAGGTCACCGCATCGTAAACTTGCCCTTCTTACTAGGGGGCCTTTGCGGACTCTGGAACGCTGAAGGTTCGGTGCGGTGTCTGCCCAGGGCGGACTTGGAGCCCTTGGGGTTTTGTCCCTTTGCGCTTGAGTCCGGGAGGTCGCCTTGCGGCGCCTCGAGACCACCTCCTCCTGGCTTGGACCCTTCAGGACTCCACCTCGGCATCACACGCAGGGCGAGGAGGAGGCGGCCGGAAGTGAAGTGCTATTCACATCCGATGAGCTTAAGGAGCCGCTCGACGACACGCCGACCTGTGTAATAAAAGAACGCCATGAGTTATTCTGGTATCCGGATACTTCCGATTTTTCCAGGGGCTTGGCCCTGGATGGCCACTCCTCTTCGCCGTCGTCGGCATTGGTGGAGTAGTTGGAGGAAGGGTCCTTCCCTTCTTGGACCCTCCAGCCCCCCAAGTTGGGGGGGGGGCTTCCTTTTCTTCTCTCCCCCCGCTAGGGGCGAAACCTCTCTTTCCTCCTCCTCGTTTTCGTGGGAGGAGTCCGCCTCAGAGTCATCGGATGATGAGTCCGACACCACTAGGCACCGGGAACTCTTTCGAGTTCCCGTGGCCTTCTTCTTGGCCTTCTTCTCCGGCACCACGTAAGGTGCCGGGACCAGCAGCCCCGTCAAGCGGGCGTCCGCTGGGTCTTCGGGCAAGGGAGCCGGACAGTTGATTTGCCCGAACGTCTCCTGCCAATCCTGTCAAAGGTAAGGGAGTTTAAATCCCGCATAGGGTCAAACTATGAAAAACAAGTATCCCGTAAAGGGTAAAACAGCTTACGCGTTGGCTTGATCTGCGCGCTGAATCTGCGATCCTCGGTAGCGGATCACGGGAACCTCGGCTTTTGAACAGCACCTTCCGGGCATCTTCGTACATAGTGTGAAGAGCACGCTTCGAGAATTCGTGTTGTGCGGATTAAACTCCACAAGCTGAAAGCCCGTTGTTGGCAGGTGGATCCGGCGGATGAGCATGACCTGGACTACGTTGGCGAGTTTGAGCTTCTTGCAAACCAGGTTTTGGGCGCATGTTTGGAGTCGGTCAGCTCTTCGAATTACCCCATGACAGGCCTTTCTCTTTCCGGGAGGTGAGCGCGTGGGGATGCCGGATCGAATTGGGGGCGCTGCCCATTCAGGGTCACGCGGCTCGGTGATGTAGAACCACCCGATTGCAACCCCTTTATGGTCTCTCTGAAGGAGCCCTTGAGCCATAGGGCGTTGGGCATCTTGCCCACCATGGCACCTCCGCACTCCGGCTTGGCGGCGCCACTACCTTCGGCTTGACATTGAAGGTCTTGACCATAAGCGAAGTGGGGCTGGATGCAGAGGAAGGCCTCGCACCTGACGATGAACGCCGAGATGTTGAGGATGAAGTTCGTGGCGGATCATGGAAATCAGGCCGTAGTAGAACATGAGCCCCGGACAAATGGGTGAAGTGGAAACCTAGTCCGTGGAGGAAATGGGTGAGGAACGCCACCCTCTCATGGGGCTGTGGGTGGGGATGAGCTGCCCTCGTGCAGGAGCGGTGCGTGATGTCATTGGACAAGTATCCGGCTTTCCTCAGCTTCTTGATGTGTCCCTCCGTGACGGAGGAGACCATCCACTTGCCTCCCGCTCCGGACATGGCTGGAGAAGGTTGAGGTGGGATGTGCGGACTTGGGCGCTGGAGCTCGAGTGCACGAAAATGGATAAGCAAAGGAGGAAGAAGGCGTAGATGAAAAAGGTGGATCCGTATCCCCTTATATGGGCGGACGAGACTGCACGTCCCCACCCGCCTGGTAAAACTCGCTTATCTCCCAAGCGCCGTAATTAATGGCGCGGTTGGGTTACCCACGCCCGTATTGATGAGAATCCCGGAATAAGGGGACACGATCTCTGCTTCGACAAGACGTGCCAAGGAACCCGCCTCGCTAAGTGCTCTGAGGTGGGACAGTAAAAACGATTCGAATAAAGGCTTGGCCGTGGTGTGATGTCACACTGCGGAATACATCAGCAGATTGGATTTGTGTAAATATTATTCTCTCTATGGTGGTATGTGGAACTTATTTTGCAGAGCCGGACACTATCCTTGTGTTCAAAATCTTCTATGAAATATTCGGAGGAGGAACCCGCCTTGCAATGCCGAAGACAATCTGCGCGGACTCGTCGTCATTGAGGCCTAGTTAGAGGCTCTTGAGGAGTCTGGATTAGGGGTGTCCGGATGGCGGACTATAACCTTTGGCGGACTCTGGACTATGAAGATACAAGATTGAAGACTTCGTCCGTGTCCGGATGGGACTTTCCTTGGCGTGGAAGGCAAGCTTGGCGTCTGATGTGTAGATCTCCTCCCATTGTAACCGACTCTGTGTAACCCTAGCCCTCTCCGGTGTCTATATAAACCGGAGGGTTTTAGTCCGTAGGACGAACAACAATCATACCATAGGCTAGCTTCTAGGGTTTAGCCTCTCTGATCTCGTGGTAGATCTACTCTTGTACTACCCATATAATCAATATTAATCAAGAAGGAGTAGGGTTTTACCTCCATCGAGAGGGCCCGAACCTGGGTAAAAACATCGTGTCCCTTGTCTCCTGTTACCATCCACCTAGACGCACAGTTCGGGACCCCCTACCCGAGATCCGCCGGTTTTGACACCGACAGCTGTGCTCATCCTCGTGAGCGCGACACTGTTCACTTTATTCCCTGAGAGGCGTGTGTTTTTAATGTCAGCGGGGAACTTGTATCATTCGTGCAGCTTCATGAAGAGGAGGTTGCGCAAATTCCCTCGGTCCTTATGCCTTAGGTTCTCGGTGTTGATCGAGACGGTGCTCCGGAGAATGCACCCGAGCTGAACCGAGTACCCCACTATTTCTTTGGGCGCCGTTGGATGCCCGTCGGAGTTCACTTGATAAATTCCTCCTTGGCGGTGCCGAGCACGTTCGGCGCCGGTCCTTCCGCTGCCTCTTCGGTTGGCTGCCATACGTGCGGCGCCGCCATCATTAGTGGTGGCATCCTCGGCGGCACCATCGGTGGTGTCATCCCGACACCACTAGGGGTTGTGTAGTCGAGGATCGGTGTCTTCCGGCGTCATCATAGCGGTGAGGTTCTTCCTCCATCTTTCGGGACAGCTCCAGAATTGCTTGCCGCCTCAACCGCCGGCCTCATCGTTGTGGGCCATGTTTCGCTCTAAATAGGAAAAAAGTTTGGTCAAAAGTTGGTTATTGTCAAGGAACAAGATCATGGTCTCATCATTTAGGGTTTGTCGACACGAGGCATCCTAAAAGCTAAGCTTTTATCATTTAGGGTTTGTCGTGCCGAGGCACCCTAAAAGCCTAAGCTTTCATCATTTAGGTTCTTATCGACACGAGGCACCCTAAAAGCCAAGGTTTTATAATTTAGGGTTTGTCGGCCCTGAGGCACCCTAAAAGCCAAGGTTTTATAATTTAGGGTTTGTCGACGCCGAGGCACCCTAAAAGCTAAGCTGGGAAGGAGAATTCTAAGTTGGGCCTAATCACTTGGCTCTATTGCCACCTATGGTTTAATGCAGCAAGAATAAAGGGGCAGTTGATCCTACTTAATTAAGTACTAAGACCCCGGGCCATGCATTAGTCACAAGTACCCCATATGTCCTATTTTTAGCAAATTCATGCTAAAATTCACGGAAAATTTCAGCATGACCTTTGCTGAAAATATGACATATGGAGTACCCGAATTTGCCGGAACGGAAGTTAATCGTCATTCTAGAAAACTAAAGGGCCTCTCGGGGTACCTGCAAAATCATCACGACACGATGGTCGGAGACAAAACCCAGCAAACTAGCAAAGTTACTGACGTGTTTACAGAAATTATTTTCTGTAAAAGATGATCATCATCTTTACAAGTCTTTCTCAATGTGATCACAAGTAATTCAGAGGCATCACCAGTAATTCAGAGCATCACAAGGCATTAGTAGTTCAGTACATGAACAAGTTTTACAAAGCACATCAATATGTACTATATTTCATTGTGGAGTGATATACAGTATGTTACAGCAAAGAAATAGCTTAATCCATGCCTCAGCTTATCAACAGTCATTACTTGTCAAATACAGAAGAAGGAACAATTTATTTGTGACATAGTTACAAATGATGACAGAATAAAGCAACACCCTGCACTAGCCTAAAAACAAGTGAAGTTTCACCCATAAAAGAACAAGTGAATTCTAGTCACATTGACACTCCTGGTTTTCTACAAACACCAAGTACTAGGGCACACAAAAGTTCTGAAATTTGTGTGCCTAACTGAATTAACTAAAATTTCAGTAACCGAATAAACTGAATTTTCAAAACTGCAAGAAGCCATTTAAAAAAATCCTCTCATTTCATATGAGGAGTGTTAATCCTAAGACTAATAGTTTGTTGTGCAGTACAGCTACAGTGATGCCCTGTCCATTTGTCCCTCCCCAACTAGATACTAGAGTAGCACTGTTGATGCCCTGCTCTTGCTGAACTTTATGACAGTATATACAACAACTTATCCTCTTAAGCCAAAACAACTTTGTAAAAGCCAGATGCAACTTGTTGAGCTAATTTTGTGCAGAACTCCTTGAGGAACTAGCAGCAAGGAGTGGCTAGAACTACAAAGAGTGGCTAGAACTGCAGATTTACAAATTAAAGGACACAAACTCAAGCAAGCTTCCTGAACAATACCCTGACAGAAAACATAGGACAAGCAATGAATTTCTATAACCAGTAAGAACAAGGGGATGATTTTAGCAAGTTAAGTGCAGCTCTAGCACCATGTGCATGAAATGTATCATGTATCAAACCATCAATTAACTGCTGAAAAACATAAATGTACCATGTGAACATATAATACCTTCACGAGCGAACTCAATGAGTGTGAACCAACAGAGTGTGGGTCACCACAGATTCTGTAGTCAAAAACCTTCAGGACAGAGTGAAAATAGTTACACATATTCTCGGATGGTCAGCATCAGACAAACAAAGGAGATTATTAAGATAATTGCATTACTAAATATTCTATAAAGAAGTAAATCCCAATATGCTTGCAAGTAATTTTTCTGTAACAGTCTTGCCCCTATTTGATTTTTTATGACTAAAGTTATGTAAAATGTATGACACAGAAAATAAAGAAATCATGTTGATGAATAAATTTATAGAGTATATAACCACAATTACTAAAACCCATCAAAATAGTATTGTGTCAAGTTGATCTGAGAAGGTGGTTAAATAGACTAACATGTCTGTGTACCATTTCTCCTTTCTAATTTTAGCACAAGTCAATTCATCATGATACAATGGATACACACACACACATAGTATGCTCTACCTAGTCTTAGTCATCCAAAACTGAACCAAAACGTGATGCACGCACATAGTTTGCTCTAGTTTCAGCCATGGCATCTAAGACAGGAGTTTAACCAAAACGATATGTGTACAAACTGAAACAAAGTATAACCAAAACGTACAAACTGCAGTTGATGTTCAGGTATGGGGGTAGATGGGGGAGAGGGGAAACTCACCACGTTGGTGTTAGGTGGCAGGTAAAGAGGGATGTTGGTATGCTCCTCTGGCCGCTCTACCTGCAGAGACGAGACGAGACGGGGCCAGTGAGAGAAGAGATGACAGATGAGAGTACATAAGATCATGTCAACGAACAGATCAAACAACAGCATTTCTAGGTGTTGACTTAACCTACAACATTCAGCTACACGCCAAGAAGACGCCGACGACACTACTACTGATCGAGGGAGGGAGGGAGGGAATGGGGAGGAAGGGTGGAGAGGGAGGAAGGAGGAGAGGTACCTGGGCGGGCGCGGCCGGTCGCCGGAGGGGTCGGGATCGGGGTTGGGGTCGAGGTCAGCGGCGGCGTCTAAGGGATGGCTCGAGGGCCTCCGAGCTTGTCCGGGTCCTCGTAGTCGAAGAGGAAGACGGCGGTGGTCCTCCTGGGCGCCTCGGTTGGTCGTGGGGAGGCCGGCGGCCACATGCTTCACGGGGGCGGGCGGCGCGCTGGGAGCTGCAGTGGTGGGGGCGCGGGCGGCGGCGGTCGGGCGGTCGTGGGTCGGGGCAGCGGGTGGATCTGGCGAGGGAGAGGGACGAAGGGATCTGGCGAGGGAGAGGGACAAATTAGCTGGGGGGGGGGGAGATTACTAATGGCGCACCCCGCAGCGGTGCACCATTAGTATGTTTTTTTGATAGCAATGGCGCACCCCCGAGCGATGCGCCATTAGAAATCTTTTTTTTTTAGATAGCAATGGCGCACCACCCGGCGGTGCGCCATAAGTAACTTTTTTTTTGCACAGCAATGGCGCACCACCCAGCGGTGCGCCATAAGTAATTTTATTATTATTATTTTTTGTTGCATCTAATAATTTTTTAGAAAATGAATATGAATATCAAACAGTAATAATTTTTTATAAAAACATCAATAAATTTTTAAAAAATATCATCAAATTTGTTATTTGAAAATATCATCAAATTTGTTATTTGAAAATATAATCAAATTTGTTATTTGAAAATATAATCAAATTTGATTTTTTTGGATTTTTAGTTGCATTCATTTGTGAATTGGTAAAAACATTACTGGGGAGGGTGCGGGGGGTGCTCGGCGGCGGTGGAGCGGGCCGGGGAGGGTGCGGGGGGGATCGAGATCGAGATGGAGGGGGATAGCGATCGAGATGGAGGGGGAAATTCAAAAAGTGCCCATGAAATTTAAAAATATTCATGAGTTCAAAAAGTTCCCATGAAATAAAATCGAGAAATGAAGGCTACAATTAAATACAATCGATCTTAGCTAGCTATCTGTTCACAATCTTCTTGCCCTTATTTTTCGTAAATGGAGTTCTTCTCTTGAACGGACGTCCTTTAGGTAGGCTGGTCCTGCTTCTTCTTGTGGTGTATGCTGGTACTTCATAAATCGTCGTCATGTTCCATCTTGGTCGCCGATTTGTCGAAGTCTTGCTCATTGGCGACCCCATACATTCCGATGATCTTCCTTTTGCCTCTCCTCACGACAACACGACCGGGCTTTGACGGTCGGTAATGAAGAAGCATTGGTCCACTTGGGAAGCCGTACCCATGGCTCATTTTTCACGGTGACGTTTGCACCATGGTCTTGGATTTGGCTTCGGGTATAACCATGGTGGTGAAATACCGCTCTTCTTTTATGACGCTCTTGGCCCATCTGACACGGAACATCGGGACCTTCTATCCAGCGTAGCTCAGCTCCCAGATCTCCTCGATCCTTCCGTAGTATATGTCCTTGTCGTTACGGTGTAGGATTCCATCGTTACCCGGAGTTCGATAGCCATCGCTCTTCATGTCCTTGTCCTCGGTGTAGAATGTGTAGCGTTGACATCGTCGCCTCATACGTCATCAGGTTGTGCTCGCGCTACCGTGACAAAGCGAATATGAGTTATTCTTCCGTGGAAGAATCCTCATGTAAAGTGTACGACGAAGCTTCGCTTGAACCAACGCGTGAAACATGAGTTGTGCTCTCGATTATATCTCCGTCCGTCCTCTGTTGGCCTCGGTCATTGTACGTCTTCTCAATAAAGGTTTTGTGCTCTACCACCCAAGGATCGACCACGTCTATGTGTTGTAGTGCGACTAGGTTTGCTCTTTCAAAGTCGGCGAGTCGACCCTCGAAGTCAACATGCATTTCACGGCGACCCTCACGGTGACCCCATCCAGTGAGCTCGCCGAGGTGCTGTTGATGGGCAGACCAACGGGTTCTCGATGCCTAGATAATTCGTGCGAGGAGATGCACTCTTCGTCGAAAGCCCCGGCTATGCTTCCGTCTCGACGTGACATGTTGCGAACATATCCTTTGATGACACCATTCATCCTTTCGACGGCATCATGCTGTGCAGGAACGTCGACCGAGTTGGATGATATCCTCCATGATATGGACCAGCAGATGCACCATAACATCGAAGAATGCGGCGGAAGTACATCTCAAGCTCACATAGTATCACCACGATCTCTTCCTGTAGCCTTCGAGTTGCCTCACGCCAACCGACTTCCGAGATGACGTCGAAAAAGTTGCATAGGCCAAATAGCATTTCATGGACGTGCGCGTCCATGATCCCTGGATTGCAAGCTGGAAGTATCTGCGTCATCGCATGTGACATCGTGAGACTTCATCCCGCTGAACTTCGCTTCACTGGGTCTAGGTATCTCGCTTATCTTCCCACAGAATCGTAAGGAAGTTTTACTCCTACGAGGATGGTGAAAAACTGATCGATCTCCTCCTGACTTAGAGTGAAGCACGCGGGAGGGTAGTCATTTCCGGTCTTCTTGGCCTTTTTTCCTTTGCGACGACTTTCCATGTCCTGCTTCGCCTCATCATCATCATCATCGTTAGCGTGAAGCTCCTCCCTGATGCCCATTGATTTCAAGTCTGCCCTTGCTTTCGGCCCATCTTTGGTCCTCTCTGGCATGTTGAGCTGGGTACCAAGAAGACTCTCGCACACGTTCTTCGTGATATGCATGACATCAAGGCTGTGAGGCACACGGTGGATCTTCCAGGACGGCAAGTCCCGTAAAAGACTCGTTTTCCATACCTTCAGCAATGCTCTGGCGCCTTTCGCTTCTTTGCCGGCTCTGGCGCCTTTTGCTTCTTTCTCAGTAGTGGGCAATCTTTCCAATTTTTCAACAGCTCATCTATTTCCTCGCCGCTCCTCATACGCGGGCGTCTTCGGGGTTCGGTTTCACCATCGAACAGATCCTTGCGTTTTCTCCATGGGTCATCGTCGTGAAGCCACCTTCGATGTCCCATGAATACGGTTTTTGAAGACCCGGGATCTCTATCTAGATGGTGATATGTTGTGTCATCCATGCACCTGACGCATCCAGAAAATCCGTGGACCACCTGCCCCGCGAGATATCCGTAACCGAGATAGTTGTGCACCGTCGTGAGCAGTGCGGCTCTCATAGGAAAATATTCTTTCTCTGCGGCCCCACGTATTGGCTGGTGTTTTCCACAGCGTGTCTAGCTCCTCTTCAGCAGCCCCGGATCTGATTGATGTCGTTCCCTGGTTGTTTCGCCCTTCAATTAGCATACTCATGTGAATGTACTTCCTCTTCATGCACAACCAGGGGAAGGTTGTACATCCACACAAACACATGCCGGTGCTATGTGTGCTTCTCTCGATGCCAAACGGATTGACTCCATCGGTGCTCGCGCCCAGCATGATGTTCCTTGGATCCTTCCCAAATTCTGGGTTTTGAAGTTCAACGCCACACCTGGCTCCCATCCTTAGGGTGACTCAAAGCATCTTGTCTTTTTATTTATCTCGGATCATTTGCGTCATCTTCGCTTCTTCTCCTCCCTATCCGCGTAACGCAGGAGCTTTGCTACCTTAGGGTCCGAAATACCGCTGCAGACGAGGAGTGATCGGAAAGTACCACACCACTTTTCTAGGAGCTTTCTTCCTCTTCTTGTATCGAGTGAGGCCGCACACTGGACATATGGTAGACTCTGCGTGCTCGTCCCGATAAATGATGCAATTGTTCATGCACACATGGTATTTCACGTGCGGTAAATCCAGAGGACACACGATTTTCTTCGCCTCGAAACTGGTCGGGCACTTGTTCCCCTTGGGAAGACGTTCGTGCTGAATGACATGTTCTCGTCGAAGCACGCGCCGGTCATTTTGTGTTTTACCTTCATCTCGAGCCATGAGTGTTACTTTCAGCGGGTATCCTCGGCCTGCATCCTTCATACAATGGAGTAACCGCGTCTATCTCCGTTGATCGAGCTTGGCTTTCTCTCGGCGGCAGCTCTTGCGTTATCCGTCGCTTGAGAAGCAGCTCTTGAATATGAGGGTCCTACACCCAGCCCATCGATGGTCCATCATCGTCGCTCCGCATCTTCATCTTCATGATCATGCCCTTCGCCCGCTCCGCATCTTCCACGATCATCATGTCCGCGCCTTACGCATGATGGTGTAATCGCATCTACTTCGTGATCATGTCCTAGAGATTCTTCGTCTTCTCGCCCGCCCTCACCGCGGTTGTCTTTCTGCCCTTCCTCATTTCTTGCCCGGCCCCCATGGACGACTTCATAGTCGTCTTCATCACCTTGCCACCGATAGCCATCCATGAAACCACGCAAGAGCAGGTGGTCCTGCACCTGCCCGGAATCCGGGTCCGCAATAAGGCTCTTCAGCTTGCATCTTTGACACAGACATCTTATCTCCGTCTCGTTCTTTTGAAGCATCTCGGCATTCGCGGAGCTCAAAAACCTATTCACGATGCCTTCAGTCATCGTGCGGACCATGGTCGCCTGCGGGGTAGAGCAAAACGATATTTTAGAACCAAGAAAAAAATTTGGCATGACTTTCCCTAAATATAGGACAAAAAAGAATGCATAGTGCCAAAATTCTTACGGAAATGAATCAACATTCCGGCAAAATATTGGCAACTATCGCATTTCAAATACCGGTACCTGCAAACACAAACATTTATGCAACACCACAAACATATGCAACACCACAAACATACATAGATCTAGCAAGGCCATAAAAAGTGCATGTGCACGTTGTTGGAGGGAGAAAAAAAGTAGATCTACAACATAAAGATAGCTTTCCCCTTACTTACCTATCAAAAAAAAGGTAATTTAACCACTTAATTTGGATGAATCTATGGTGCAAATGATGTGAGGAGGAGGAGGCAACCGAGACAAGCTTGGAGGAGGAGGTGGACAGAATGAAGTGGGGAAAGTGAGTCTGTAGGTGTGGCTGTCCAAAATATCTAGCTGGTCCCAGGTTACTAATGGCGCACCACCTACCAATGCGCGGTTAGTAAGCCTGGTTACTAATGGCGCACCAGCTGGTGGTGCGCCATTAGTAGTTTTGCAAAAAAAAAAAATTTAAAAAATATAGTAGTGGAGCACTTTGTGGCTGGTGCGCCATTACTAGTTAAAACTAGTAATGGCGCACTCTGCCCTGGTGCGCCATTAGTATTTTTGGAAAAAAAATTGTTACTAGTGGCGCACTCTATGGATGGTGCACCATTACTAGTTAAAACTAGTAATGGCGCACTCTGGCCTGGTGCGCCATTCGTATTTTTGGAAAAAAATGTTACTAGTGGCGCACCATTGGTCTGGTGCGCCATTAGTGTCTTTCACACTAATGGCGCACCAACACATGGTGCACCACTGCTATATAGTAGTGGCGCACCACATGTCTGGTGCGCCATTAGTGGCCATATCATCTATAGCCCTTTTCCTAGTAGTGAGAGAGCCATCAGAACATGCCTACACTTCCAACACACATTTTCTAAGAGAGAACCACCTACACTTGTGTTGAGACCAAGATATCCCATTCCAACCACATGAATCTTGATCTCTAGCCTTCCCCAAGTTGCTTTCCACTCAAATATTCCTTCCACCAAATCCAAATCCTGTGAGAGAGAGTTGAGTGTTGGGGAGACTATCATTTGAAGCACAAGAGCAAGGAGTTCATCATCAACACACCATTTGTTACCTCTTGGAGAGTGGTGTCTCCTAGATTGGCTGGGTGTTACTTTGGAGCCCCCGTCAAGATTGTGGAGTTGAACCAAGGAGTTTGTAAGGGCAAGGAGATCGCCTACTTCGTGAAGATCTACCCGAGTGAGGCAAGTCCTTCGTGGGCGACGGCCATGGTGGGATAGACAAGGTTGCTTCTTCGTGGACCCTTCGTGGGTGGAGCCCTCCGTGGAATCGCGCAACCATTACCCTTCGTGGGTTGAAGTCTCCATCAACGTGGATGTACGATAGCACCACCTATCGGAACCACGGATAAAAAATCTTCGTGTCTCCAAATTGCGTTTGCACACTCCAATCCCTTCCCTTTACATTCTTGCAACTTGCATGCTTTACTTTCCGCTGATCATATACTCTGGTCATGCTTGCTTGATATGTAAAGTGAATGTTAAACTTGAGCCAAAACTCCACTTCAACTGAAGGAAACTAAAAACTGCAACTTTTCTTGATTAGAGTCTATTCACCCCCCCTCTAGACACCTCTTCTCGATCCTTTCAATTGGTATCAGAGCTTTGGTCTCCATTGCCTCGGTTTAAACACCTTTGGAGGAAGATGGATGTGTCTACATTGGGGAGTCTTATATGTAGAGTGCCTATTCTTGATGGAGAGTTCTTCTATGAGTGGAAAAATGAAATGCTTGAGATTTCAATGAATATCATTTGAACAAGTACATTACTAGCCCTTGTGCAACTCATATTGATGCTTTGCATCCTACACCCTAAGAGGATCTTGACATGATTCGCAATCTTAGAACTATCAATCTTATCATTAGAGGATTTGCCCAAAAATTTGATTGCTAGTTTACCTACTCTTGATTGTGCCTATACTATATGGAGATTTCTTGAGGAACGATTTCCAAATTATTTCTCGAAAAATTTAGACGAAATTCTCCATAAGTCTATTGCCTTAAGTAAGATGAATTCGAGTGATCCTATGTTTGGTGATTGTCTATTTGAGCTTACCAATCTCATGCGTGCCAAAGGATATGTTGGAATCATTAGCAATATCATTTCCGAAGCTATTAGAATTCATAAAGATAACCATAGTAATGAACATTTATCTAATGAATTACCCTCTCTAGGGGTTGATCAATCACAATATGATGTTGAACATGGATACTATGACGAGGATGATGATAGTGACTATGATCTTGATGATGCAATGAGACACTTTAGTCTTATGGCAAATCTTCGTGGCTACATGGCTGGAATAAAGGAATGGGTCCTTGATAGTGGATGTACTGATCATATGACTGGAGACAAAGATATGTTCCGTGAGCTTGCTGAAAACGACAGCCGTCGAAAGTATGTCACCTTTGGTGATAACTCAAAGGGTAAGGTGGTTGGCCTCGGTAAGGTGGCCATCTCACATGATAGCTCCATACAAAATGTCATGCTCGTTGAATCTCTTGGGTACAATTTACTTTCAGTATCTAGACTTGCTGATTTCGGTTTTAATGTCCTATTCACTGAGGTAGATTGCCAAGTGTTTCGGAGAGACAATCATAAAATAATCTTTACCGGTATACGTAGAGGTGATCTTTACATTGTTGATTTCACTAAAAAGGCTCAACCTAGAACTTGCTTAATTGCTAAATCTTCTAAAGGCTGGTTCTGGCATAGAAGGCTAGGTCATGTGGGCATGCGAAATCTTGATAAGCTTATTAGAGGTGATCATATCCTTGGAGTAAAAGATGTCATATTTGACAAGGATAGACTTTGTAGTGCTTGTCAGGCAGGAAAACAGGTTGGAGGATGTCATCGCGCGAAGAACATCATGACCACGAGAAGACCACTCGAGCTACTTCACATGGATCTCTTTGGTCCCAATGCCTACAAGAGTCTCGGTGGTAACTCATTCGGACTAGTCATAGTCGACGATTTTTCAATATTTACGTGGGTGTTCTTTCTTCATGACAAATCGCAGGTCCAAAAGATCTTCAAAAACTTCGCTAGGAAGGCCCAAAATCAGTTTGACGTGAAGATCAAGAAGGTTCAGAGCGACAACGGAACGGAGTTCAAGAACGCAAATGTGGATACCTTTTTGACGAAGAAGGGATTTCACACTAGTTCTCGGCTACGTACACGCCTCAACAAAATGGAGTTGTTGAGAGAAAGAACTGGACTCTTATTGAGATGGCAAGAACGATGCTTGATGAGTACAAGACTCCAAAACACTTTTGGGCGGAAGTGGTTAAGACAGCTTGTTATGCAACAAATCGCATGTATCTTCACAAGCTACTCGGCAAGATGGCATACGAGCTCCTCACCGGTAACAAACCCCAAGTTGGATACTTTCGAGTATTTGGCTCAAAGTGCTACATTCTTGATAAGCATCGTCGTTCTAAATTTGCTCCTAAATCTCATGAAGGTTTCCTACTTGGTTATGGCTCAAACTCTCACACTTACCGTGTCTACAACAATTTCACCCGAAAGGTTGAAGATACGGTAGCTGTGAAGATTGATGAATCTAACGGCTCGCAAGTAGAGCAATTGCCAATTGATGGAGGAGACAAACACCCTTCGGAAGCAATCCAAGACTTGTCTATTGGCAAGATTCGGCCAACGGAAGTGATGGAGAGTACCTCGTCCGTCCAAGTGGAAGCTTCTACCTCACGACAAGGTGAACCAAGAATTGATACAGAAGCATCCACAAGTGGGACACACCAAGACGAAGAAAACAAGGAAGTACACCAAGATGAACATCAACAACCTCCTTCTCCACCACGACAAGAGAATGACAACGTCAACAATGAAGAAAGCCAAGAAGAAGAACAAGATGAAGAAGATGTTCCACCCCGAGCCAAGCCAAAGCTCCCACAAGTTCGAGCAAGAATCGCCAAAGACTATCCCGTCGAGCAAATCTACAATGATATCCAAACCGGGAGAATCACTCGCTCTAAAACTCGTTTGGCTAACTTTTGTGAACATTATTCATTCATCTCTAGCATTGAACCTATGAAGGTTGAAGAAGCATTGGAAGATCCGGATTGGATAAATGCTATGCATGAAGAGCTACACAACTTTGAGAGAAACCAAGTGTGGACATTGGTCGAGAAGCCCTACAACAACCACAACATCATTGGTACCAAATGGGTGTTTCGCAACAAGCAAGATGAAGATGGTCAAGTCGTACGCAACAAAGCACGCCTAGTAGCCCAAGGCTACACTCAAGTCGAAGGTATGGACTATGGTGAGACATATGCTCCTGTTGCTAGACTTGAGTCCATTCGCATGTTACTTGCTTATGCTAATCACCATGATATCACCTTGTACCAAATGGACATTAAAAGTGATTTTCTAAATGGTGAAATTGAGGAGGAAGTTTATGTTAAGCAACCTCCCGGCTTTGTCAATCCTAAGAAACCTAATCATGTTTACAAACTTCACAAATCCCTTTATGGTCTTAAACAAGCTCCTAGAGCGTGGTATAAATGCTTGACCAAGTTCCTTATTGAAAAAGGCTTTGAAATTGGAAAAATAGATTCTACTCTTTTTACTAAAAGGGTTAATGGAGAACTATTTGTGTGCCAAATTTATGTTGATGATATTATATTTGGTTCAACTAACCCTCATTTTAGTGAGAAGTTTGGAAAGCTAATGTCAGAGAAGTTTGAGATGTCTATGATGAGTGAACTCAAATTCTTTCTTGGTTTGCAAATCAAGCAAACTAAGGAAGGTACCTTTGTCTCTCAAACAAAGTACACCAAGGACTTATTCAAGAAGTTCAATATGCAAGAATGCAAAGGTACGTCTACACCCATGCCTACTAGTGGACATCTTGATTTAACCAAAGATGGTGAACCGGTTCATTGTTATATCTATGTGCCTCTCGTCCCGATATTATGCTAAGTGTGTGCATGTGTGAACGATATCAAGCGGCCCCTAAAGAGTGTCATCTTAAGTCTGTGAAAAGGATAGTGAGATACTTAATCCACACACCAAATTTTGGCATTTGGTATCCTAAGAGGTCTTCTTTCGATCTTGTTGGTTACTCCAATTCGGACTATGCCGGAGACAAGGTCGATAGAAAGTCCACTTCCGGTATTTGTCAATTTCTTATTAGATCTCTTGTGTCTTGGTCCTCCAAGAAACAAAACTCGGTATCCTTATCCACCGCCGAAGCGGAATGCATTGCCGCTGGTTCATGTTGTGCTCAATTACTTTGGATGACCCAAACTCTTAAAGATTATGGGATATATGTGAAACAAGTTCCATTGCTTTGTGACATTGAAATTGCTATCAAAATTGCTCACAATCCCATGCAACATTCTTGAACTAAGCATATTGAAGTTTGTCATCATTTCATTTGAGATCACGTTGCCAAAGGGGACATTGATCTTAAGCATGTTCGTACCGATAAGAAATTGGCGGATATATTCACCAAACTGCTTGATGAGAAAGTCTTTTGCTGTTTGAGAGGAGAATTGAACATCATTGATGCTTCAAACTTGGAGTAGAAACTTTATTTGGATACATGCAAGGCATGAGCCTTTGACTAATCCTTGATATTTCTCTCATGATGCTATCTATATGTTTTGGATATACTTGCACCCTTGCATGCTATCTAACCCTTGTAGGTATTTGGATGAATCTAAATCCATGAAATTGCAACTCACTCATATCTTGAGCAATTTCTACATCACCAAGTCTCTACACAATGGTGGTTAAAGACAAGAAAGCACAAAACCCTTCAAACATATCCTTTGACAAATTCTATGTTAAGTTTTATGATCGTCATTTTGGATACACAAGTGCTCTTCCTTGCAAAACTAACCCATGTAGGTAGATGAACTCAAATTCCAAGTGGTGCTCCCAACTCTTGATGAGCTACATCAACCTTGAGCAACCCACACAACTTCAATTACATGATCAAGATCATCACCACCACCCAAGGTATGTTATTCCATCTTAGAGAAGCTTTACTCAAAGACATGAGCCAAAGCAACTCAACAAGATGTGAATACATCAAGATGCTTAAACAAAAAATGGTAACCCCATTTTGAGCTTAAACGATGAGTATGACCTATGATCAAGTGCCCTCACTTGACTCCTAAGTCAATATACTCTAACATAGGTGACTTTGTCGCCGCCCAATTCTAGATGATGTTTGCTTGTGTTTCTCCGTGCTCTTGCATTTGTCTCATGCATATTTGTTCCCCCTTTAAAAAAAACTTCATCTAGATTCTTTTTCTGTTTATTTTGTGTTCTGCATTCTCTGCATCAAATTCATTGCAAATCTTTCAGCTAATTCCTTGCAAATCCTTGTGAGATCTTAATTGCCTAGTGAGCTGAGGTGACAAGTGTTTTCACTTTGATGAACTCGATCAAACCGGTTTGTTTTCTTCGGCCCAACCGAATTCTTTCGGTGCCACAGAAGCACACAACTCGGTGATACCGATTTTGCTGCAGAAAAGACAGCTTGCCACTTGTTCCTTCTTTCTTTATGCTCCAGCTCCACTCAATGATTCTTGTCCTCTACCAGCATCACATTCGACTTGCTACTTTGCTTTGTGACTCAAGGACCAAACCCTTTTGCAATAAAAATCCAGAAGAGCCCTTCTTGGAAATTGATGTCAAAGGGGGAGAGAGAGATCACATCAAAGCTTCACATCAAAGCTTAAAGAGAGAATACTCAGGGGGAGAGTGTAAGAAACCCCAGATGCTCGGTGTTCAAGAGGAGAGAAGTCACATGTCTTTAAGAAGTCACGTGTCTTTAAGAGGGGAAAGACATGTTCATATTTGATTGTTTGCATTAGCTCTGTTTCTTGTCTTTGCTCTGATTTTCTGTTCCCTATCTTCTCCCAATATCCCATGCAAGATTCAGGGAGAGCAAGACATCTAAGGGAAGGAAATCCTTGAATTCATTGCACATCTTTACCTTTGGGGACATGTCTATATCCAATAGAGTACTCAGTACTCACTCCCTACATGTCATCCCAGTCTTGGTACTCTTGTGGTTTCTTTTGTTTGCTCTAGCTAGTAGGTGTATCTATGTTATCTAACCTTGTTTACTCAGGTTCATTTCTTCCTAAGCCAACTCAAGACCACAAGGTAAGTATATGCATCACAGTCATGTGTATGAGGATCTCTTGTTGTTGTACATACTGTTTGCAAGAAGGACTCATGAGCATGAAGGTACATTTCCTATATTCACATCATTTGCTCTAATGCATATAGCCAAGATACATGTAACACATTGCTTACTCTGTCATGCTTATGCATTCACATGCTCCTATGTTCCATATTTATATGATTGCATACATGTAGGGGGAGCCTATGTATGTTATATGTCTTTCCAAAGCTTTCTTGTTATTCTCTATATCCTTATCTAAAGCTTTGATCTATGGTGTCATCAATTACCAAAAAGGGGGAGATTGAAAGCATAAGTGCTCCCTATGTGATTTTGGTAATTAATGTCAACATATCTCTTGTTGGACTAATACTTCTACCTAGTATGTTTCAGATAAGTTCAACAATGGAGTGGCATGGACTATAGGATGTGGAACCCCTTCAAGATGCTGAGGACAAAGGATTGGCTCAAGCTCAAAGCACATGACTCTACATTTTCTATTTTAGTGGTCCAAGATCACATTGAGTCCATAGGACAACTAATACTATTAAGAGGGGATGAGGTGTTGCATAATGGCTTGCTTGCTCAAAGTGCTTAGTGATATGCTCCAAATCCCTCAACCACTTTCTCACATCCACATATGTCCCAAACCAAAAGTCAAACTCGGACCCACCGAATCTTTCTATCCGGCGCCACCGAGTTCCCTTGACATAGCCACTGCCAGAAACCCTAATCAATTCGGTCTCACCGATGGGATCTCAGTGTCACCGAGATGGGCTTGCAAACTCTCTGTTGCCTATTGCAATAATTTCGGTCCACCGAGATATGCAATCGGCCCCATCGAGTTTTCTTGGCCAACTCTCTGTTTCGCTTATTACCCAAATCAGTCCCACCGAGTTTGAGTAATCGGTCAAACCGAGATGAGGATTTACCCTAACCCTAGCACATCGGTCCCACCGAGTTGACATGTCGGTCCCACCGAAATGCCTAACGGTCACATTATGAACCAAATAGGTCTAACCGAGTTCTCTGAATCGGTCCCACCGAGTTTGGTGATTTGTGTGTAACGGTTAGATTTTGTGTGGAGGCTATATATACCCCTCCACCCACTCTTCACTCGTGGAGAGAGCCATCAGAACATGCCTACACTTCCAACACATATTTTCTAAGAGAGAACCACCTACACTTGTGTTGAGACCAAGATATCCCATTCCAACCACATGAATCTTGATCTCTAGCCTTCCCCAAGTTGCTTTCCACTCAAATATTCTTTCCACCAAATCCAAATCCTGTGAGAGAGAGTTGAGTGTTGGGGAGAATATCATTTGAAGCACAAGAGCAAGGAGTTCATCATCAACACACCATTTTTTACCTCTTGGAGAGTGGTGTCTCCTAGATTGGCTAGGTGTTACTTGGGAGCCTCCGTCAAGATTGTGGAGTTGAACCAAGGAGTTTGTGAGGGCAAGGAGATCCCCTACTTCATGAAGATCTACCCGAGTGAGGCAAGTCCTTCGTGGGCGACGGCCATGGTGGGATAGACATGGTTGCTTCTTCATGGACCCTTCGTGGGTGGAGCCCTCCGTGGACTCGCGCAACCGTTACCTTTCGTGGGTTGAAGTCTCCATCAACGTGGATGTACGATAGCACCACCTATCGGAACCACGGATAAAAAATCTCCGTGTCTCCAAATTGCGTTTGCACACTCCAATCCCTTCCCTTTACATTCTTGCAACTTGCATGCTTTACTTTCCGCTGCTCATATACTCTGGTCATGCTTGTTTGATATGTAAAGTGAATGTTAAACTTGACCCAAAACTCCACTTCAACTGAAGGAAACTAAAAACTGCAACTTTTCTTGATTAGAGTCTATTCACCCCCCCCCCCCTCTAGACACCTCTTCTCGATCCTTTCAATTGGTATCAGAGCTTTGGTCTCCATTGCCTTGGTTTAAACACCTTTGGAGGAAGATGGATGTGTCTACATTGGGGAGTCTTATATGTAGAGTGCCTATTCTTGATGGAGAGTTCTTCTATGAGTGGTAAAATGAAATGCTTGAGATTTTCAATGAATATCATTTGAACAAGTAAATTACTAGCCCTTGTGCACCTCATATTGATCCGTTGCATCCTACACCCGAAGAGGACCTTGACATGATTCACAATCTTAGAACTATCAATCTGATCATTAGAGGATTGCCCAAAATTTTGATTGCTAGTTTACCTACTCTTGATTGTGCCTATACTATATGGAGATTTCTTGAGGAACGATTTTCAAATTATTCCTTGAAAAATTTAGACGAAATTCTCCATAAGTCTATTGCCTTGAGTAAGATGAATTCCAGTGATCCTATGTTTGGTGATTGTCTATTTGAGCTTACCAATCTCATGCGTGCGAAAGGAGATGTTGGAATCATTAGCAATATCATTTCCGAAGTTATTATAATTCATAAAGATAACCATAGTAATTATCATTTATCTAATGTATTACCCTCTCTAGGGGTTGATCAATCACAAGATGATGTTGAACATGGATACTATGATGAGGATGATGATAGAGACTATGATCTTGATGATGCAATGAGACACTTTGGTCTTATGGCAAATCTTCACGGCTACATGGCTGGAGGAAAGGAATGGGTCCTTGATAGTGGATGTACTGATCTTATGACCTGAGACAAAGATATGTTCCGTGAGCTTGCTGAAAACGACGGCCCTCGAAAGTATGTCACCTTCGGTGATAACTCAAAGGGTAAGGTGGTTGGCCTCGGTAAGGTGGCCATCTCACATGATAGCTCCATACAAAATGTCATGCTCGTTGAATCTCTTGGGTACAATTTACTTTCAGTATCTAGACTTGCTGATTTCGGTTTTAATGTCCTATTCACTAAGGTAGATTGCAAAGTGTTTCGGAGAGACAATCATAAAATGGTCTTTACCGGTATACGTAGAGGTGATCTTTACATTGTTGATTTCACTAAAAAGGCTCAACCTAGAACTTGCTTAATTGCTAAATCTTGTAAAGGTTGGTTGTGGCATAGAAGGCTAGGTCATGTGGGCATGCAAAATCTTGATAAGCTTATTAGAGGTGATCATATCCTTGGAGTAAAAGATGTCATATTTGACAAGGATAGACTTTGTAGTGCTTGTCAGGCAGGAAAACAGGTTGGAGGATGTCATCGCGCGAAGAACATCATGACCACGAGAAGACCAATCGAGCTACTTCACATGGATCTCTTTGGTCCCAATGCCTACAAGAGTCTCGGTGGTAACTTATTCGGACTAGTCATAGTCGATGATTTTTCAAGATTTACATGGGTGTTCTTTCTTGAGGACAAATCGTAGGTCCAAAAGATCTTCAAAAACTTTGCTAGGAAGGCCCAAAATCAGTTTGAGTTGAAGATCAGGAAAGTTCGGAGCGACAACAGAACAGAGTTCAAGAACAGAAATGTGGATGCCTTTCTTGACGAAGAAGGGATTTCACATGAGTTCTCGGCTACGTACACGCCTCAACAAAATGGAGTTGTTGAGAGAAAGAACTGGACTCTTATTGAGATGGCAAGAACGATGCTTGATGAGTACAAGACTCCAAAACACTTTTGGGTGGAAGCGGTTGAGACAGCTTGCCATGCAACAAATCGCTTGTATCTTCACAAGCTACTCGGCAAGACGGCATACGAGCTCCTCACTAGTAACAGACCCCAAGTTGGATACTTTCGAGTATTTGGCTCAAAGTGCTACATTCTTGATAAGCATCGTCGTTCTAAATTTGCTCCTAAATCTCATGAAGGTTTCCTACTTGGTTATGGATCAAACTCTCACACTTACCGTGTCTACAACAATTTCACCGGAAAGGTTGAAGAGACGGTAGATGTGAAGTTTGATGAATCTAACGACTCGCAAGTAGAGCAATTGCCAATTGATGTAGGAGACAAAGACCCTTCGGAAGCAATCCAAGACTTGTCTATTC